>PITA01011134.1:0-61734 GCA_004023965.1 Spilogale gracilis | reverse complement strand
ATAACCGGAAAATTTGCATGTGAAGGGTATTGAGTCTCAACAAAAGCTGAACCCTTTATGGAAAAAAAGCCAAAATAAAAATAGAAGGAAATTCTTTCCAAGTCATCTGATCCCACTAACCATTTATGGCTGATGAGTACTGAGTCCCCAAAGAGTTAAGCCATTTGTCTGAATGCTATGGCTAGTGGGATCCAAGGGTTCATGTCAACATTTTTTTCCACCCGTGTTTCCATGTAAATAAGGAAGAAAATGTTGATCCTTTCAAGCTCAGTAAATCTCAGAGAGTTGTCACTTGATGAGTTTGTCTTCACTCTTACTGGATATATTTCAAGGTCCTCTGTGAAAAATAAAATTCATCTATTATTGTGTGTCTGCCTATTTGTGTGAGGTTCGTAACAACGATAATATTTTTAATTGGGAAAGTGCTCCCTGATCATGAACACATCCCTTCTGCTGGAACAGGGAAGCTGCTCAAGAAGTAGACAGCAAACTGCAGCTTTTCAAGGAGAACCGTAGGAGGAAGAAGGAAAGAAAGGAGAAGAAACGCCAGAGGAAGGGGGAGGAATGCAGTCTCCCTGGCCTGACCTGCTTCACCCACGACAACAACCACTGGCAGACGGCCCCATTCTGGAACTGTAAGTATTGTGTGCTTTCGGTTTAGGGTTTTTTGGAGTTTTTTGTTTTTGTTTTTGTTTTTTAAGAAATATTTTCCCATTTTGTGGCACCTGGGCAGAGTAATTGGTTAAGTGTCGACTCTTGGTCTCAGCTTTGGTCATGATCTCAGGGTCATAAGATGGAGCCCCACATGGAGCTCCTCACTCAATGCAGAGTCTGCTTGGGATTCTCCCTCTCCCTCTACCTCTCCCCCACTTGCACTCTCTAAATAAGTAAATGCAATCTTTAAAAATGTCATTCTTTTTCCGAGTTTTATTGAGATATAATTGACTGTAGCGCTGTATAAATTTAGGGTGTATGGCATTATGACGTGACTTCTGTGTATTGAAACATGATGGCCACAGTAAGTTCAGTTAACATCCGTCACCTCATCTGAGTTACCATGCAGAGGGATGCCAACTCACACTACAGTTACTAAGACTAGGGCTTCAGCAGTGTGACTCCAGGGATCTAGAATGATTCAAGAAGATGGCATCGTATTATTTTCTGTACTGAAAACAAGAATGATCTTGCCAAAAATTACTATTTTCTTTGGAAATCAGTTTTCATATTTCATTTGAAAATACCACACTCACCCTGGATGTTTCTCCTGATGGTGGTATTTCACATACTGCCCAGCTCCTGGCAGAGTTCCTACCCAGTAAGACTGGATTTAGTTAAATCTGTTACCAAATAACACTCTTGCCTTGAATACATTTCATTTCTGCTGTATTTCATGTTGTGTTCTAAGTGTCATGAAAGGAAGTGAAAACTCCTTTGATGCAGGGGCTGTATCCTAATTCTCAGTCCCCTTTAGTACCTAGCACTGTGCTCACAAAAGAATAGGGACTCTACAAAATATGTAGTTGTACATGATGATATGGAATAATAAAAATGTGCCCTTTTTTTTGTTTTGGAGAGAGAGCACACAAGCAGGGGTGGGGGGTGAGAGAGCAGGGGGAGAGGAAAGAGAGAGAGAATCTTAAGCAGGTTCCACACCTAATGCAGAGCCCAATGTGGGGCTAGATCTTGGGACCCTTAGATCATGACCTGAGCCAAAATCAAGAGCTGGGTACTTAGCCAACAGAGTCAGCCAGGAGCCCCAATGATTGTGAGCTTTTAAAGTTCACACTTCCATGTGCTTTAGTGACCAATGCACAGTATTGACTGAGGTCATCTAGAAATAGTGCCCTAAAATTTTGTGACACGTCATCTGACTGAAGGCTTACCATCCCAGGGAGTAGCTAAAACCACAGACCTTCTCATTGAAAAGAGCCCAAGAGACCACCTGGGTCAGTGTTTCTCAAAGTGGGATTTGGAGACTTCAGGAACCCAAGACCATTCATGGGGGTTTTGGGCCTATCTCAGGGGATTTTTGTTTCATCTTTCCATTTTGATGCTTTTTTATTTTAGTTTTCAAGTTTGCATTTTCATTTCCAGCCACATCGAGGCCAAGTGAAGTCTTAAACTCATAGCATTTAACATTGAATTTCGTTCCCTAAACTGGGGCATGAGGATCTCTAAGGGTCATCAGGTTGCAGGGGGTCCATTCTCCAAGTTCTGGCTGGGGCACAGCAGACACAGCAGTCTGAAAAGTCATTTCTGTGGGGCAAGGATGAATAGACAGAGAAATATCGACCTTTAGGGCAGTGAAACTAATTTGTATGACACTATACTGGTGTATACACGGCGTTATTCATTTGTCAAGGCCCATAGAATATACAACACCAAGAGCAAACCCTAACATAGGCTGTGGATTTTGGGTGATGACTGTCACAGATGCACCACTGTCGTGAGAGATGTTGATAGTGGGGAAGGTTGGGCATCTGTGGAGATGGGATAGTCTCTAGAAATTCTCTGTGCCTCTACTGAGTTTTGTTGTGAACTGCTTTACGCTCTAAAAAGTCTATTAAAATAAAATTTGTAGAAATCCTTTCTTATTCGCTGTTTAAAACATCTTCGTTAGCTTAAGGGGATAGTGTGTTTAATACTGGATGTGGGGGAGGTGCCTGGGTGGCTCAGTCGGTTAAGCATCTGCCTTCAGTTCAGGTCATGATCCCAGGGTCCTGGGATCGAGCACCCTGCCAGGCTCACTGCTCTGCAGGAGGTCTGCTTCTCCCTCGCTCTCTCAAATAAATAAAATCTTTAAAAAAGAAAAAAAGATATTGGATAAGGGGTTAAGTAGCATGTAGTGGTTAAGAGTATACCCTCTAGAGGTGCCTGGGTGGCTCAGTCGGTTAAGCATCTACCTTCAGCTCAGGTCATGATCCCAGTGTCCTGGATTCCAGTCCTTCATTGGGCTCTCTGCTCATCAGGGAGTCTGCTTCTCCCTCTCTCTTTGCCCCTCCCTACTTGTGTTCTCTCTAGCTCTCTAGCTCTCTCTCTCTCTCAAACAAATAAATAAGATCTTAAAAGAGAGAGGGAGAGAGAGAGTACAACCTCTAGCCAGACCCCTAGTGCTGTCATTCGTCAGCTGTGTGACCTGGATAAATTATCTAACTTCTCTGTGCCTCATTTTTCCCATCTGTAAAATGGAATAACATAATTTCTGTTTCATAATGTTCTTTTAAAGATTAAATGAGTTAAGGGGCACCTGGATAGCTCAATCAGGCAAGCGTCTGCCTTCAGCTCACAGGCTCAGATCCCAGAACCCTGGGATTGAGCCTCAAATTAGGCTCCCTGCTCAGCAGGGAGTCTGTTTCTCCCTTCAACCCTCCCCTCTCTCATGCTCACTCTCTCCCTCAAATAACATTAAATGAGTTAATATAAGCAAAGTACATAATGGGCATTGAATGCTCATTAAGTGCACCTATACCAATTTAAAAAAAAAAACATTTGCCAGCACATTTTTAAAATGCAATTATTGCAAGAAAGGTCAACAAATTTGGAAACTATCTTTCTATAAAAGACCAGGTAGTTTGTTTTGTTTTCATTTGACATCTGTTTTGTATACTTTCCACCAATTAACCAGTGAACCTCCACATGGTACAAACATGTTCTTGGTCATAGCTCATTTCATGTTAAAACATTGTTGGGACACCTGGATGACGCAGTTAGTTGAGCATCTCTCTCTTGGTTTTGGTTCAGGTTGTGATCTCAGGGTCATGAGACTGAACCCCAAGTTTGGATCTGCCCTGAGCCAGGAGTCTGCTTAAGATTCTCTCTCCCTTTCCCTCTGCCCCTCCCCTCATGCAGGCGTGTGTGTGTGTGTGTGCACGCGCGTGTGCACACACACACACTCTCTCTCTCAAATAAATACATCTTTAAAAAAAAAAAAAGTTGGAGCACCTGAGTGGCTCAGTCATTAAGCATCTGCCTTCCGCTCAGCTCATAATCCCAGGGTCCTAAGATCAAGCCCCACATCAGGCTCCTTCCTCGGCAGGGATCCTGCTTCTCCCTCTCTCACTGTGTCTCTCTCTCTCCCTGCTTGTGTTCCCTCTCTCACTGTGTCTGTCTCTGTCAAATAAATAAATAAAATCTTTTAAAAAGAAATTGTCTTCAATCCCCTCCATCTGCATTCCATTTGTCAGGTGTGACCATGACACAGAGAACAAGCAAAGGCACCAGGTCCATGCAATTACAAGACAGAAAATGTAGCCCTTACAGTATAAAGTCAAGGAAATGTTAGAATGGCTAGCCTGCCTTCGTTTTTGCTATCGTTTCATTCTTTTGCTTTTGTCGCTCTGTCTTTACCAACAGTGGGATCTTTCTGCGCCTGCACGAGTTCTAACAACAACACCTACTGGTGTTTGCGTACTGTCAATGATACGCATAATTTTCTTTTCTGTGAGTTTGCCACCGGCTTTTTGGAGTATTTTGATATGAATACAGATCCTTATCAGGTAAGTCAATCTGTTTCCATTCAATGAAAGTTGCTGATAATCGACAAGCCTGAACCTGAGCTCACCTCTCCCGCCCTGGCCTCTTCATCCGCAGCTCACGAATACCGTGCACACAGTGGAGCGAGGCATTTTGAATCAGCTACATGTACAACTCATGGAGCTCAGGACTTGTCAAGGGTACAAGCAGTGCAACCCAAGACCGAAGGGCCTGGAAGTGGGTAAGGGCAGCGGAGATGATTTTCCCCGTATTTCCCAGGACATTTTTTGTGTTGTTGGGTTTTCTGCCTGTGAAATGTCTCCAGGCATAGACGCAGAGAGTTTGGGATACTTACAGGGGAGGTTTCCAGGGGATTCCGAACATAACGTGTTCTCTAATTTTACCTCTGGGCGCATTAATGAAAAAGCTAACGTGCCCCAGATTTGGTGGGCGTTTTATTCCCGTTTCTCCCACATGGCGGTTGTACTAGTGAACCTTCCTGAATGAAGCATCCACCCGGAAGGTGGGATGAAATCATGGGGGATGTACTTGTTCTTGCTGTCAACAGCCTAATACAGACTCTAGGCAAGCCAGGACATCCTCCAATTTTAAGGTGAACTTGGACGGAAACACGCAGTGCCCTGTTTCTGCTCATCACGCAGTTGGGAGCTGCCCCAGGGGGATCCCTGTCGGGGAAACAGGGAATTAAATTTCTTTTACCAGGGTTTTCCCCTTTGAAACTAGGGATACTTGAGTAACGCACTGTCTTGGGCTCTAACAACATAACAGGGTCGCACGGAATCAGCCAGATGCTCCCTCCTCAGGCTCCCGGGTTAAACTCATTTATCTCTTTGGTTCATGGGGCTGCGGTTCTTTTCAGTCTGTCCCCGCCCTTTCTTGGTTGATGAGAATATGGATTTTCTCATCATTCCGGTAGAACTGTAAATTCCCGTGACCGGCGGAAGGAAGGAGAAAGAGCTGGCGCTGAGAAGGGCGTGGGTGTCAGCGGATCTTGCCAACCCCAAAAGGGCAAAGAATGGGACGCCCCGGCAGTGAGGAGCGCTTTGCAAGAACCCCTTGCGTACAGCTGGGTTTTCTCAGTGTCCTTAACAGCCAGTCCTGGGTCATGTGACCGGAAACGGGGTGGTGACCATCCCCAAAGGATCAACGTCTGCCCCCTGCCGTTTCCACCATTGTAGGGTCCTGAGGCTTTGAAGCTTTGGAGGTCCCATAAGAAATTTTAAACCCTGTGAGAGGGGTCACCTCACAGTGTCAGCCAACTCTTGTCTGTTAACACCTTACTCAGTGTCCAATCCTGACTTGCAAAAGAGGTCTTTTGGTCACGACCCCACTCAGCTCAAATCTGTTCAGGTATCTTGCTTCTCTGAGTTTTTCCTCAAATCCTAGCCCTCCATACACCAAAAAGGAAAAAAGAAAAAAAGCCCAGTAAGTCCTAGAAATTAAACCAGTCATTAGAAGCACTAGAAATATGACACCCAGACATTTCTCTCCGAAAGGACCTCGCTCTCTTACAGGTGATGACGTAACTGCCCAGAGAAGTCTGACAGCTTCTTGACAGGATGACACAGCAGGGGGAACCCATGATTGCTGTTCACCCCAAAGTAGTTCTCTCCACCTTCTAGACTGTTCCTCAGGGAGATGATCATTGGCCCCTCCCCCTCCTTTTTTTCCTAGTGTTTTGTCTCAAAATAACCAATATTGGACTGAGACTGACTGGAAGGACTTCTCTTTCTGCTCTTAAATGGGCTCTCCTTGCCCACTGTGCTCATGTTTCAAAGGAACTCCTCTGCGTTTATCTCAGACCTTTTTATTTATAGCCTTTGATCCTCATTTTGAACCCGTCTACTAGAAAAGCCCTGTGGGACTCCAGCACTGTCTGTATTTAACACAGTCTATTTCTTTCTAGGATTTAGATGTTGTGCATGGAAAACTACATAGTAAATGCTTTTATGAGTTCTAAAGCTAACATAAATTACTCTTGTATTTTCCTATATCAGGAAATAAAGATGGAGGAAGCTATGACCTACACAGGTATTCACACTTTTTTATTCTCCCCCCGCAGCTTCTTTTCCCAATAATTGCATGATCGAGCCATTTCGACTAATGTCCATTTCTCACCATGTTGCCCAGAGCATAGTGTGGGGTGTGTGCACGTGCTAACAGCATTCCCCACCAGATTGTGTCATTGGTTGCAGATCTGTCATTTTGCTTTTAATCAGCTTACTGTCACCACAGGATGTCTCTCTCAGAGCATTGCCTAAATGTGTTTGCTCGTTAGATGATGCCTTTAAGCACGGAATGATGTGGGCGGTGGGGAACACGGAATGACCTTTGGGAATCCTGGGGAGAGGTTGGGAGAATGGGGTTCCTTGCGGGTCTTACACGTTGATTTGCTGGAGAGGCTTCATGGAAACTAGTTTGAGAATTTTATGAAACATAATGTCAAAAATGCAAAAGGAGTGATGGGAATTTCAAGAGCATTCTGAAGCTGAAGTTGGAGGAAATAGAAGGAGCTTCCTTGATAAGAGGATTTAATTAATTTGGGTGGTGGAAAGCATCAGTGATACAATTCAGAAGGCTCTGCTGGTGGTGAGTGAGGAGAAAGTGCTGGGGTCAGGGACCAAGCAATCTCTGCATTAGCACAGAGATGGAACCACTTGACACATCCAAACTTCATAAATGGGCCACAGCCCAGCCATCTTGTTCCCTCCGACCCCTACCCATCCCTCTTATTTCATCGTGTTCTGGATGGGGAACCCACACCTCTGGCACTGTCAGCTCTTGATAATTTTCCACTCTGAGCGTAGACCTCAGGTGGATTTATCAGAAACGTGCCATGTGGGACAGGAGGGGACTGACCTTACCACCTCCAATGGGGAAACTGAGCCACGATGAATCTGTCAAAGGAACATGAGCCTCCTTGGTGCCATGCCAGGGCACCCTGTCTGCCCCACTGCTTCCCCTCCAGCCTCCTGGCTATAGTCTCAGATTCCCCCTTTTCCAGGGCAGCTCGCAGGTCTGACTAGAAGCCAAAGAATAGGAAAGGTGAGGGGGTAGGGGAAGGGAGAGGTAAGAAACTAACAAAACAGAAAAAGCTGGGCTTTTGAGCATCCTTAATAACCATGTATGTGTCTCTTCCTTCTCTCTTCTCTCCTGTCTTCTTTCCTTTCCTTGCTCTGCCCCCACCCTGACCCCACATCACCCCCAGCACACGTAGGACAGAGCAGAAGAACCCACTCTTAAGCTGGTCTCACCCAGGATACGGGCTGACGAGGTAATACCCCACCTAGGCACTTTTCCGCCTGCTTCCCAAGGGCCACGTTAAGACATTTCCAAAGTGTGACACTTTAAACGGACCTAACACTAGATACTGACTTTACAGTTATTTGACGATGCACTCAATTTTACAGCAAAGGGATTTTTGGTTGATCTTTCTTTGACTCCTTGTCATGAATGAGATAAAAGGATATGAACCAGCTATTTAAGACACACGCCGGGTCAGAGCTGAGTCACAGAGCTCTTCTCCAACCAGTCAACCCCGAACAACTTTGAGAGGAGGAATGTGGAAACGTACTCAGGTCATAATTAAGTGGCCAACATCTGGGACTCCTCCCTCTCCCTTCCCTGTCACCACCACTGAGTCCATCATCTCTCAGACTCTTTGTCACAGACTTGGTGCCTCGGTGATGAGGTCACCTGTCTAAGAGTGTGGCTGTGTGTGCAAGGTGATGGAGTCTTACCTGTCACTTTCTCCCCCAAAATTCCCTACCAAAGGACAAATCTAAGGAAACTCTGTAACTCAGAATGCCTGGCATTTTCGGATCCCACCGTTCTATAAGACAGGGGCAGCCGCGTTGCGGGTGGGAAATTCTGAAACAGGGTTACCGAGAGAGCGTCTGCCTGTCACATGTGGGGACTCTCAGGACACCCAAAAGCAGGGTTTGACATGGTCCCTCCTGCCTGCGGTGTCCTGGTGGACTGAAAGGAAACCGACGCCTAATGGAACTGCCAAAAATCCCGTCCCCAGGTGGTGCCTGTGGGTACCCTGCCCCCCAGTGACAGCGCTCCTGACAGGCTGGGATTCTTCAAGAAGATTCTGATTTTTTTTTTTTTTTAGAAAACTAATTAAATGCATTTTTAATCATAAAATTTCATTATAAAAGATTTTGAGAAAACGAGTTAAGGACCAAACCTGAAGAACTTGAAATTTGAGAATTCAACAGATTAGTATTTCAGGAACATTCACCTTTAACAAAGTTGACGACATAATAGTTTTAACTGCCTTCAATTTTGCGGATTTTGAAAAATTCATCTTTAGATTTGTTTAAGTGGCCTTTGAAAAACAAGTCTGTTCCTTTTTCAGCTTGGTTATTGATTTTATTTCTTGATGGCTGGGGCATGTGCCTGAGGCGAGGCCCCCTGAGAGGTTCGCTGACTCACCCCAGGTCATTTTCCTGTTAGGCCAAGCACAGAGTAAGGGCGCCACTCAGAAAGTAGCCCCCAGGACTCAGGAGATCATTTTTGGCTCGAGTTGAAAGCGATCATTTCTGTGTTGCAAAAGAGAATGGGATCAACAGGTTGAGGGGGGTTTATTTTTCCCACTGCTGAGGAAAGCTGATGCCACTGCCCTTTGATGTCCCGGGAATGCTCCTAGCAGGCGTGGTGTGCACCCAGCGGCTACGTGGGACAGCAGGGCGGGGGGCTTCCGGGCGGCCTCGTGCTGGCGGGGCTGCTCCCTGGCCCTCCGGGTGCCGCACCCTAGAGACCAGCAGTCCACACTGTGCTTCACCCCCAGCAGCCAAGCTTCTGTGCAGTTGTGCGTTTTGATTCATCTCCCCTGGAGCAACGGCTCATGCCTTGCACTTGGATGTAGGTGAGCTAGCTGGGGGTTAGGGCCTGGTTAGTATGGAGGAGACAGTCTGCCTTGGGTTCAAGTCCGGCTTTGCTTGGTAAGAAGATGAGAACGGAGCCTAGCACGTATCAAGCCCCAGCAGCGATGGGCATTATTAGTAAAGTGTATATGCGACGTGAAACATTAACACGAAGGAGACGGTACTTGAAAGGGAATAGTGACATCATAATTCCAAAGGATGTTCCTATATTTTATAAGAGATATTCACACAAAATGAGATAGTCATCAGCACCCACAGCCACCTCGTTCATCACTCTTTGGGAATCCAGAATTCAGTCTTTTTTATGAAATGCCTGGACTTCTTGAAGGACAGAATCCAACCTCCACTGCCCTGTTCTGTGTTGCTCTAGTGAAGTTTCACCTGGTTCTCTTCTCCCTGTCAGATCTCAGGCCTCCATCTTATTTCTTTTTTTCTCTCCATATTTCTTTCCAGTTCCATTGAAAAATAATTGACATGCATCGCTGTCTACGTGCGTTTTATTTGTAAGCTCCCTTGCCAGCCCCACTGGATTTTTCTGTTTAAGAGATTTGACCAAGGGGCACCTGGGTGGCTCAGTTGGTTAAGTGACTGCCTTCAGCTCACGTCGTGATCCTGGAGACCCAGGATCAAGCCCCACGTCGGGCTCCCTGCTCGGCAGGAAGCCTGTTTCTCCCTCTCCCACTCACTCTGCTTCTGTTCCCTCTCCAGCTGTGTTTCTTTCTGTCAAATAAATAAATAAAATCTTTTTTAAAAAATAAGTAAATAAGAGGCTTGACCGAGAGTTGGGTCAAGGTCAGGGTTACAAGGACTGACTTTCTCAGGTAACGGAGGACTGAGGGTCGGAGTTGTTAGGATGTGGGTCAGAGGCAGGGCCACTGTGTGGGACGCAGGCACTGAAATCCAACCAAAGCTCTGCTAGACAGGCCACACCAACTGGTAGGTAAGTTTTTCTTCACACAACAGTGGCCACCCTGGTCAGGATCAGGGAGAGGGACAAGTCAGGATTCATCTAAGCTCCCAAAGAATTCTCAGAATTTGGTCTTACTTTTCCAATAGTGATTCTACTCCCAGTGCCTTGTTTCTTGTACCATAAAAGAAGAAAGGGAAATGTTGCAGGACTTAAAGACACTTCCCTCTGAACTGAGGGAAATTTACCTGTATTTGGCTTCAAAATTGAGAGGAAGATGAAATGGGGAAAAATTAATCCTCTTTCATCCATTCAATAGCTAAAGAAGGAAAGAATCTACATGGCCACCTGTATGCAAGCCACTGCTTTCTAGAACATAGTCAAGTACTATCATTACAACACAGAAAACAAAGGGCTCTGACAGGGGAAGACATGACACTCTAAGAGCCATGTGGGGCCCCTAACCCAACCCCAGGGATTCCTGGGAAGTTTCCCAGGGAGGTGGCATTTAGTGTTGCACATAGAAGGCAACGTTGGCTTGATCTAGGATATTGAAGGAAGAAAACCATTCCAACTAGAATTAGGAGTGTTTTCTCAAAGGCAAGACTCATTTGGGGGGATTGTGAGCAATTCAAAGTTAGGACAAAGAAGGGAGGTGAGGGGTGAGCAGAAGAGGTAAACAGAGCCATTTTCATGTAGAGTGTTACATGTAGCGTGACCACAGAATTTGTCTTCCAAACAGGGATGTTTCCACCATGGAGAATGTACCAAAAAGAACTAAAATTACCTAAATTTGATACCTGCATTTGCTGACCAATGACTTGATCAGTAGATTTATAAAATAATTATATTTAAAACTGGTTTTCTAAACTAAAATTCCAAAAATTCTGGACAAATGCTAAGTGGAAGATGATGACAGTCTAACAGACATAAAGTGGGACTATCCCAGGCAAGCTAGACAGTTTGCTCACCCTGGCTGCATACTGTGTCTGCGGATTGGATCTTTACCCTGAATGCAATAGGGAGATACTCAGGAGTGTTATAACCTGTGAGATAATATGAGAGGATCTGGGTTGATCAGATTAGGTAACATACATTGTTCCAAGGACAATTTTGTGGGTCAGCTTAGTCACAAGGTCTGGTTGCATTTCTTCCCAAGTTGGGGACAATTTCCAGCAGTATTACCTGACTTACCTTGTTCCCACACTCTCCTAAGTTCTTTAGATATGTTAAATCACTTAACTGTCATGATAACTTTATGAAGGCAGCGCTGTTACCCCCACTTTATTGATGAGAAAATTGAGTCACAGAGAGACCAAGTAACTTTCCCAAGATTAGATAGCTGATAAATGATGGAGTACCTACCCAAGGAGTCTGGAACTAGCATGTGCTTTTGATCTCCATACTGTGCTGGTTCTCTCAAACAATTTATTTAACCTTTTATCTTCATTTTCTCATGTGTAAATAGGTGATCATATACGTATACATAGTAATACGTAAGGATTACCTGAGCTGATGTCTGAAATTGCTTAGCACATGTAAGCTCTGAATGTACATTATTCTTTTATAAATTAATATTTTTTAAATTTTTTATTTATTTTAATTAACATACAATGAATTACTTGTTTCAGGGGTAAGGTCTGTGATTTATCAGTCTTACACAACTCATTCTATGAATGATGTTTGATAATAAAGTTGAATAGAGAGAGAAATAACAAAGAGTCCTAGAATTTTGAAGTACATTTACCTTCATATTAGTGGGTAACAAAATTAGAGGGCTTTTTAAAATAATGAAATGTTAAGAAAGAGGGAAAATTGTGTGCATTTGCCCCAATAAGCAGGTATATGCTTTTAATCAGCCATTGACTCTCCAAAGTCATTCATCTCTAGATAAGTGGCATAACTTACTATCTATAGTTCTATATTGCCTTCTTAGTTGAATGTTCACAGTCTTGTATTTGTAAAACAAATAGGTGTTCTTGCAATTCATCAATAAAAGTGCACAAGAATTTTTGTATGCATAACAAATAAAAAGGTACATACGGTTGATTAGCTTTTAGTTATTTGCAGGACACCAAATTCCGAGTCTCTGAAATTTCAAAACCCAAGCAAAATCCACTTCAATCTAAAACATGACATGTTTCAAACAGCACTAATGTCATGCACAGGGCACACTGCTGTGGTCTCAATTATTGGAAAACTTATGCCTTCGGGAAAACATTCAAACAGAACACAGAAAAACAGGGAAGGGCTTCGGAGAAAGGAATGGATATGTTAGTGCAGAGACCCTGCTGAGGCTCTCTCAATTTTGAAAATCAAATGAATGCCCTCAGAACTGAAGCCTGGGAGGGGACTAGCCATATCAACGCAAACATCCCTCTAGTCAGCAACCATCAACAGAATTCCAGTGCTTATGAAATTCTGGTTGACCTCTTACTTGCCCCTTGAAATTACACCTCATCCAGGGAAAGTCACAGTTCACTGTTGAGCACAAGCGCCCAGAATCATCTAGAGGTGGGCTCTGTAATGGAGCGGCTCCCACCATGCTGAGGAAACCCGAGGATGGGAAGGAGAGGGTCACAAAATTATGGAGGGAGTAATGGCTCAGATTTCATTTTGAAGGCTAATAGCCGACTCAGATGATGAGGCAGGGAAGCAAATTGTAGGAATAAATGCCACACTTGAGGAGGGAGAGAGCCTGGTGTTTCAGGAAACTATATTGTTTTAGGCGAGGCTATGTGAAGAGTAGGAATAGAGCAGGCTGAAGAAATTGGTAGGTAGGATTTGTTTTTTCTGGTTGGGGAATCCAATCACATATTGTAGTAAATTGTCGTGTTTTCTAAGTCTCTTTCCATCTGGAATAATTCCTCAACTTTTCATTGCCATTCGTGATATTTTAAAGTATACAGGCCAGTTATTTTGTAAAATGTCTCTCAATTGGGGTTTTTCTGATATTTCCTCATGATTGGACTAGAATTGTTCATTTCTGGCAGGAATACCACAAACATGGAAGTATATACTCAGGATATCTTTTTTCTTTTTTTTAAGATTTATTTATGAGAGAGTCGGGGCGTGTAAGGGACAGAAGGAGAGGGAGAGAGAGAATCTCAAGCAGACTCCCTGCTTAGCATGGAGCCAGACATGGGGTTCGATCTCATGACCCTGAGATCATGACCTAAGCCGAAATCAAGAATAGGATACCCAACCCACTGAGCCACCCAACTCCCCTCAGGATACCTTCTTTTTTTTTTTTTTTTTTAAGGATTCCACCCATTTATTTGAAAGAAACACAGCAAGAGAAGGAACACAAGCAGGGGGAGTGAGAGAGGAAGATGCAGTTTTCCCGGCGAACAGGGAGCCCTATGTGGGGCTCGATCCCAGGACTCAGGGATCATGGACCTGAGCTGAAGGCAGACGCTTAACAACTGAGCCACCCAGGCGCCCCCACCCCCTCAGGCTATCTTAGAAGGAGCTCCATGATATCTGTTTGGTGGTCATACCTTTGATTACTTGGTTCAGGTGTGGTTTGCTAGGTTAATCCACTATAAAATTACTATTTTTCCTTCTTTAATTAGTAATTCATCCACTAGCTTTTAAGGAATTCATAATCTTTTCCTTAATCATTTTGATGACTGCAAAATGATTTTTTTTCCAACTTCATTATTGTTGTTACATTTTTTAAGTGGTACTCTAGCATAGAGAAAAAATTGCCTTTCTCATATATATGTATGTATATATATAGCAATAGGGATTCATAGACCCTTATTTTATCCCACCAATATCCTTTTGCTGTAATTATTTATTTTGATGATCAAAATAGCCCAGTTTTGGTTATTGGTGTCCCTTCAGGTGGCTTCCATGACCTTTGGGGTGTGCCCATCATCTTTTGAGCACCCCATTGCTGTCGGGCCTAACTATGTTCCAGGTTCACATTGTATTTTCACTTCCCCACATCTGGAATTGGCCGTTTCCCTTAAAGAACCCCAGTTCCTTTTAAGTGGGGAGTGGCATTTAGACCCAAGATCTGGGTTTGAGGTGCATTAATATTGCTATAGAGAAACTTTGTATGCAGACCCTTTGGGCAGACAGAGCTTAAATACACACACATGGATATTGACAGCTCTTCCTATTAATACAGATGTGGAGATAGGTGTGGATGTAGCTACCTAGGTATATGAAAAACCATATGTTCATATCTCTAATTCTAACTCAGCAGCTCAAAGTTCAGTCTAGTCTTCCTGGTTTCTATATGGTAACGTCCTTTTCCAACTTTGAGAAGTCTAGTTCCCATTATCCTTAAAAGATTAACTCATCTTTTAAGTGCTACAACACAGAGAAAGCATTTTTATTTTTTATTTTTTATTTTTAAAAAGATTTTATTTATTTATTTGACAGAGAGAAACACAGCCAGAGAGGGAACACAAGGAGGGGGAGTACAAAAGGGAGAAGCAGGCTTCCCACCGAGCAGGGAGTCCGATGTGGGACTTGATCCCAGGACCCTAGGATCAGGATCATGACCTGAACTGAAGGCAGATGCTTAACGACTGAGCCACTCAGGCACCCCCAGAAGGCAGTTTTAGAATTACTAGATCCTACAGCTGTAAACACAACCCTGCTAACTAGAGTTCAGTATATTTTTCATGTTCTTCTGTCTTCAGAAGGAGCAAAAATAGCACCCTGTTTGAAGTTGCTGGGGCTAGCTCCCTGCTACCTCCTCCTTTATTGTGGTTATGTTACTCATTTGAAATAGACCAAGGTTTGTTTATTCCGGTCTGTATTCCATTTTTGGTTCTATTTTTTTCTCACCACTGGTAGTGTAATTTTCTTTTTCAGTGTGTAATACTTTAACATAGTTCTGAAAATCAAAACTGCCAAAAGCATATGGAGAGAAACATGAGTCCTTCCTACCACCTCTTCCCACACACGTGTGCTGTAGGTAACCAGACTTGTCGGTTTTTGCTTTACCTTCCTGTGTTTTTGTAGTAGTAGTAGCAGATGGTGATACTTGATTTCTCTTACCTTCTTACACCGAGGGTAGCATACTCTACAAACAGTATTGCACTTGGTTTCTTTTCATTTAAAATATTTTCATTTTAAAATCTATCCTCTCCCTCAGTTCATAAAGATCTTCCATTCTTTTTTCACGTCTTCATAGTAATCTACTGCATGGCTGTTCCATAATTTATTCAGCCACTCTTTTATGTATGAACATTTCAGTTCTTCTCATGGTTGGCAATTTCAAATTGTGCTGCAGTAAAGAGCTTTCTGCAAATATGTTACATGTTCTTGAGGATATCTGCAGAATAAGTTCCTAGTTGGGGGATTACTGGGTCAAAGGTAAATGTCTATATGGACATATTAAATAGTGCCAAATTTCCCTCCATCTGGTTTGTACCATTTTGCATTCCCATCACCAGTGTATAACTGTCTACTTTCAACAGCTGTCAATGTTCTAATTTTTTTCCAACCAAATGAGAAAGAAAGGGTATCTCAGTATGGTTGGAATTTGTATTGCTCTTATTATAAGTAAAATTGAACACGTTTTTGAAAGTTTAAAGACCATGTTACTCACTTTTGTAGATTATTTGGTTATGTTGTATCTCCACTTTTTTATCTGGTTTTTGAAAGAATTATTAGGAAGAACTTGTATATTTACAATGCTGAGTCTTGTATCAGAACAAAGGCTATCCTTCCACCTGGTTAAGTAAATTTCCAGGTCTTTCAGGAGCTTTCTAAAGGATCTTCTTATAGATTTTGCAGAATTCTTGGTAAGTTTCTTCATAAATATTTTATCTTCTCTGTAATTACTATTGTGAATAGGGTTTTTCTCCACCATTAAACCCTCATTGTGATTCTCATTTCTGTCTATGAGGGCTATTGATTTCTAAAATATTAATTTTATATCCTGCTACTTTAAAAATATTCCTATTTTTGGGGGACCTGGGTGGCTCAGTGGGTTAAGCCTCTGCCTTTGGCTCAGGTCATGATCTCGGGGTCCTGGGATCGAGTCCCAAATTGGGTTCTCTGCTCAGCAGGGAGCCTGCTTCCTCCTCTCTCTCCACCTGCCTCTCTGCCTATTTGTGATCTCTCTGTCAAATAAATAAATAAAATATTAAAATAAAACAAAATAAAATAAAAATATTTCTATTTTTGAGTTGATTTTGTCATTCTCATGGGTTTTCCAGGTATACTTGTCATACAGTTGTGAATAGAGATAGCTTTGCTTCTTTTCCAATTTGTTGGCTCTAATTAATCCCTCTTATTGAATTGAACGAACTAATACTTCTAGTACGATGTTACCTTGTTCCTGATCTTATTGACAGTGCTTTTCAGGGGCGCCTGGGTGGCTCAGTTTGGTTAAGTGACTGCCTTCGGCTCAGGTCATGATCCCGGAGACCTGGGATTGAGCCCCGCATTGGGCTCCCTGCTTGGCGGGAAGCCTGCTTCTCCTTCTCTCACTCCCCCTGCTTGTGTTCCCTCTCTCGCTGTGTTTCTCTCTGTCAAATAAATAAATAAAACCTTTAAAAAAAAATGCTTTTCAGATTTCCCCGTTAAGTGAGAAGTCAGGCTTTATGACTAAGATGTATACATCTTTACCATGTTAAGGAACTAGACATTGATTGTTTTTTTCTTTAGTGTTTTTATTACTAATGAATGTTGAATTTGTCAAAGGACTTTTTCAGCATCTATGGGGATGCTTAAATAATTTTTCAATCTTCCAATATGATATATTACATTGCAATATGATATATTTTATCCCACTTCTAGTCTAGTCTACAGATCGTCCAATATGATATATTTTATTAACAGATTTGCTAAGAATGAGCCAACATTTCACTCCCAGAATACATTCCACTAGATCATCATGTGTTATTTTCTTACTATAATATTGAATTCTCTTCAATAATATTTTAAGATTTTTTTGTTATATTAATAAATAACTCCAGGCCATAATTTTCTTTTCCTTTGTGCTAGTGTTACCTTTTTAGGTATCGTATTAGTTCTCTATTCCTCCTGTAACAAATCACACTGTCTTAAGCAACGCAAATTTATTCTTTTATTTTTAGTGGTCAGAAGTCCAAAATAGGTGTTACTGGTCTAAAATCATGAGGTAAGCAGGTCTGTGTTCCTTCCGAGAGCTCTAGAAAAGGACCCCTTCCTTGTCTTTTCCAGCTTCTGGAGGCTCCCTACATTCCTTGCACGGGGTCCTTTCCCCCATCTGCAGAGCTGGTACTGTCCGCACGTGTTTCAGACCTAGGCTTCCGAGCTCTGTTCTTCTCACACCCCTGCCTTTTTCCCTACCAAGGACCTTTGTGGTTACCTTGGCCACATCTAGATCCTTCAAAATAATCTCCCCCATATCAACATAATTTAAATCACATCTGGAAAATCCCTTGTGCCATGGAAGGTAACAGAGCCAGTTTCTAGGATTAGGATATGGCCATCTTTCATCCTACCACAACTAGCAATGTTATAGTTACTTCATAAAGAATTTGGAAATTTTCTTTGATTTTCTATGTTTTGAAACAGTTTATGTAGCATTCAGATTCTCTTCTCCTAGAAGGCTTGGTAAAATTCTCCTGTGGAAACATAGGCACCTGGTGCATCTTCATAGTTTCTTAAAAACCTTTCTTTCCCTTCTTTGACAATTGCTTTATCTAAACTTTTAATTTCTATTGGGTCAATTTCAATAAACTATTTTCCTGAGCAATTATCTGTCTCATCTAGGTTTTCTAATTCATTTGCTTTGAGATCTACAAGTGGCCTCTCATGTTTTAAATTTTGTATATTTCAATGATTATTTCTCTCTTGTCATTTTTTTTTAAAGATTTTATTGATTTATTTGACAGAGAGAAATACAGCCAGAGAGGGAACACAAGCAGGGAGAGTGAGAGAGGGAGAAGCAGGCTTCCCCCCAAGCAGGGAGCCCTATGTGGGGCTCAATCCGGAAACTCCGGGATCACGACCTGAGCCAAAGGCAGTCATCCAACTAACCGAGCCAGCCGCCCAGGTGCCCCTCTCCCTTGTCATTTTTTATTTCGTGTATGTGAACTTCTTCCCCTTTTTCTCAAATAACTAACCTAGTGATTGTCTGTTTTGATACTTTTGTAAAGAACAAGGATTTTGATTTATTAATTAGATATGTCATTCTGTTCTCTGCCTCATTAATCTTTGCTTTCACCTTTATTGTTTATTTGCTGGTGCTTTCTTTTGATTTCCATTGTTCTTTCTGCAGAAAGATTCTTTCTTTTTGAGTTTGGGGTTTCATTCATTTCTTTTTCATGATAAAACTATTTTAGACTAAGAATGCTTAAAATGATTTGTAAGTATGATGCTTTATGCATCATAGGTTCTAATACATAGCATTTTCATTATCATTTTTTTTCAGTTCTGCACTTTTAGGTTTGTATTTTCCTTTTCACTCAGATGACATCAGCTTTCAAGTGAAAGAGCTTCCTTATTTTAATGTTATTAATTTCTAGTTTCATTGTATGGTGTCAGAGTATTTGTAATATTTCTATTTTATGCAACTTACTTATTCTCTTTTTGTGACCTAACACATAATCAAATAATGTGAATTTCTGTGTGTGTTTAAGAAGTTGTGACTTCTATCCTTGGAGTATACTATTGGACACTAATGAGAACTACCTGACTGATTACATATTTAGGTCTTTTAGATTTGTATTTATTTTTAGCCTACTTGGCCTGTCTTAGACTGGGTATCAGTTACTATTATGTTTCCACGTACTTCACTTTGCATCTTTTATAGGTAGTTTCTTCTTTATAAAGATGGTTGCCTTCCCATGCTGCTTTGGAACTTTGTAGGATTTGTCCTATCGGTTGCCTTTGAACTTAAATGTTTTTAATGCCCCTAGTCTGTTTCTTATTTAATCTTTTAACATCTCATTGGTCAGTTTTTAATGGTGTTCTTTGACTCCCAACTATGATTCCAACTCAGTTAGCTTCTCTTTCAACTCTTCTTTCCTCCCATTTCTAGTTACATTATTTTTACTTTGTCATATAAAATGTATATATTATCTCTCGGCCCTTCTCATACCTTTATCTTACTCCTAAATCTGACAAGCACATTAAACACCCACTATCAATCCTTTTGCTGAAGTTTCTCCACTGATTTCTTGGTTGGATGGAGACTATTCCAGAAGAGCTGATATGGACAGTTTTCCCTGCATTCTTACATTTTAATTTTTTGACCTGTTTTTCTGTAGTCTTGATACTTGAAGAAGAGCTTGGATGTTTATAAGGCCCTTGGTTTGTATTTTAATTTCTGATCTAAGATGGTTTTCACATCCTGGGGCCCTTGATTGAGAACATCTAATTTACCTGGCAGTGTTGTGTTGTGGTTTCCTTCACTTTATGGTTTATTTTGTGAGGGAATTTGGCATTTTCCTAAGATGATAGGTTTTGTTAATCCTATTTTCTATTTTCTTTTATAATAACTTTGTATAGATTTAGGTTGTTTTTTTTAATTTCATGGATTTCAAGTATTTACAAGATTTCTACTTTAAGAAAGTATCCTTTCTAGTGGATGTAACCAAGCTATTTTCTTTTTACTGTTTTATTTTTTTATTATTTGGGGATGGGGGTACAGTTTTTTCTTTCTCTTTTTTCCTTACAGGATCTGACAGTTCCCTTCTTTTGCTGTCCTTTTCCTTTATCACCTAGTTTCCAAAGGATGTTGTTTCTTGCTTTGTGTCCTTTCCTCCCTGCCTTTCCAGCTGCAACCTCGATTCACATCCTCTTCTGAGTCTCTTTCTTGTTGTCTCCACCGAGGTTTACCAAGGTTCTTACAGTCTTTTCAACATCGGGTTGACATTCTTTCCAGTGATGGCTTCAACTCAGTTCTTGGCTGCAACCTCATTTGCAACCTCATTGATTTATTCTTTCATCTATACTGTTTTCCCAAGGCTCGTGCCCAAAGTGCGACAGACAGTTCTGTCAAGACTCAGTATTAACTTTCTTTTTTTAAAAAAAAAAAAAAAAACTTACAGGCCATTTGAAGATTACTTCATTTTCTCTCTTCTTGCTTACCGACAGTGTGGTAGTTCTATGTAGTTTTACTTATTCTTCCTGCTGGTCTATGTTGCTTTGTGGGTAGTTGATCACATTAATCCAGCTTGCCCCTTTCTAAATGGTACTTAGATGTTACAAGAGAAAAGATGCTATTTTCCTCAGGACTGTAGTCACCTTGGTGATGTAGAAAGATCTGAGACGAGAGAAAGCTGGTGCGTTCTTTGTACACTGTGGAAACCATTCAAAGATTGACTTATGTAGAGCATAGAACTTTTAGGGCAAAAACAAAATCAAAGAGACAGCTTCAAGTATTGGATTTGAAGAGTTGAAGTGCAGTCACGTTTGTTTTTATATGGAGTGCCAGGGAGAATAAAAATGTCTGACTAAGCATCATCTATTACATTAAAACACTTTCAGATTCATCATTCACCCAGCGACCTGGTAGGTAGTAAGTTTCCATCATACAACTATTCCCGCATGGGGCAGATGAGGGACTCAGACAGCCTCACTCACATGACGTCCTGAACGCAAAGTTGACCTGAGTAGAGAACCAGGAGTAAAACATCAGCCCCCTGATTGATGATGCCATGCTTTTCCAGCCTCATCATAGGGCTTTGCACTTGTTTGAACCTCTTTCCAATTTTTTGTTACTCTTCAATCACTTCTGTAACCTAAGTCCACTCCCTGCCAACAAATGACTAGGGGAAACTACTTTTTAGTGTTGTATTTCAGATTTATTTCGCCCTGTTAAAAGCAATGTAAGTTGCTTGTCCGATGAGTAGGAAATACTTTCTCCACTAATGAGCCACCTTCATCTCTCTTTTCGCAGAGGACAGTTATGGGATGGATGGGAAGGTTAATCTGCCCAGCCTCTCTACAGATGTCAACTGGCTAGATCTGGAGGATTTATACAGTGTGAACGAAAGTGTCTATGAGTACAGACAAAACTACACACTTAGTCCGGTTGACTGGACTAATTACTTGAAGGATGTAGATAGAGTATTTGCACTGCTGAACAGCCACCATGAGCAAAATAAAACAAATAAGACTAGGGCTGCACAGAGCGATACGTTCCCGGCTGGATGTGCTGGACTCTCAGTGCCGGTAGAGAGGGCCTCGGCAGAGTCAGATGAAGACCCGAGTCCCAGGGATGGGGAAGTGCCTCATTGGACCTTGCCAGGTGACCTTCGAACCCTGCATTTGAACCAACCATCATTCAGTCCAGAGACAAAACTTGAATGGAATAATGACATTCCAGAAGTGAGTCATTTGAATTCTGAACACTGGAGAAATCATAAAACTGCAACGTGGATGGAGCACAAAGAGAGAAATCATCTTGAAACTGACTTCAGTGGCAATGGCCTCCCGGAGCTGGTCCTCCAGCCCAGCCCCCGGCTGCAGCCTGGTAGCCGACCGCAGCAAGAACTTCCCCGGGCTGCTGCTCCAGGCAAGGATGTTTTTGAAGATCAGCAGCATCTTTCTGTGCCTGCCGATGTGGACTCCATTCAACAGATGATGGAAACGTCTGCCGGGGAGCAGCCTACTAACTTGGGCAGGGAGAAGAGGATGTTGAACAAGGTGAAGAATCGCAAGACGGGGAGCATACAGAGTCTAGAAGGCAGTGCATCCTTCCCACTCTCCTCCAATTAGCTGAAATTGTGAACTTACCCTAAGCACAGTATTTTTTTTTTAACTTTTTATTGGGAAACTAATAACGGCAATCACGGCAGCCAATATTCTACACTACCCGAGGCACACATGTGCAGAAGTCAGTGCGCTCGCGAGCAGAAGGCACACTGGGACTCGGTGTTGTAATTCACCACTTGTCAAGAATGGAAAGAAAGAAACTTGTTGTTTGTTAGTTTGTTTGGAGTAGTATCTTTTGAAAATGATAGGGATATGCCTATACGAATATTATCCAATCAAGATGGCTAGAACTGTACCTTTCTGAGTTTCTAAGACTTAACATCCTCCATGAATTTTTCAGCACACTTTGCACTGCCTGCATAATGTGGTTTTGATTCCTTTTTTTAACCACTGGAACTTTTCAGTGCCATCACATGCAATGATTTTGCACTTTGAGATCAGAATGCCATGTCTGTTTGGTTAGTCTTTTCTTTTCCTTCCCATAGGCTTTTCATAGTCTCACTGTTTGCTCTCAGTGTGACCATGGCAAGTAGACCCCAGGAATGAATGACACACAGTATGAATGACATATTGTTCAGCATATGCTTTTGCCAGAAAACATTGCATGCGTTTTTCTCGACTTGCTAAACTTGATTAGCAGAAAGGCACGGCTAACGGTGTTGGCAGTAAAAATAAACAAATCAACAAAACCAAGATTGCCTGCTCTCTCTGTGCCTAGCCTCAAAGTGTTCATCATATGCTTCAGATTGGTGAAATTTTATTATTTTACTAACAGGATAAAAGGACTGAAGACTCCCCCCTGCCCCATCTTTGTTTTCTTGACCTGGCTAGTCAGGTCAAGTGTTGAGAAAATATGCTTAGTCTTGAATTTATATAATAAAACTTTTTCAGTAAAACAAATTCATGAATGTTTCATATTTTAAACACACCATATGTGTTATATAATTATTTTAAGGCCTTCACCAAGTTCTGATTTTTTAAAGGCATAATTCAAGACTGCTTTTGAAATTCTGTATTCTTGAAAATATTCTTGTTGTGTATTAGATTTTTAAATACCAGCAAAAGGATTACCTCATTGAGAGTTATCAGTACCCTAGCCAACTTCCCAAAAAGGTTTTGTTTTTTAGCTTAACAGTGATTTTCTTTTTATTTTTAGATCATTCAAATGCATAGGTAAATTATGTTTTCTTTAAGTGTTTAAGGTAAACTTTTTAAAGAAAATTTAATATGTTATAGTTGAATCTTTGATAACTTTAAGTCTTTCTCATAGACTCTGTACATGTGTTAAAATTAACTAGGTCTTTATCAGATGTGTGTGTCACCAGCTGAATGACAGAAGAAACATATTTATGGTCATGAATGATGTGCTTTGTAAAAGGGTTTCAAGTTATTTCAAGGAAGCATACTGTGTTTTTTAATCTTGTGTAATATTCTGTGATACTTTTATAGAACAACTCTGGCTTCGGGAAAGTCTAGAAGCAATATTTCTTGAAATAAAAGGTGTTTAAACTTTACCTGTTTCAGAGAAATGAGCTTATTAGCAAGTTTTTGTGCGACACCCCTTCTTTGCAGGTAAAATTGAGTTCTGATTTCAATGGACATGCTTGAATATTTGTAAAACTGCCCCAAAGTCCGTGTGTTCTAGAACATGCTCAGATTAACGATTTCAGCATGGATTTGCCTCCTTGTTTCAGGGAGGCCACGGTAGAGGCAGCACAGGACTGTCTCCCCGCCATGTCCCCTGGTGGTTACGTAGAGCCAGCATTTGACTGAATCCTCTCCTGTCACCATGTTGACATCTTTATGATTTTTGAACAAGGAATCCCACCTTTGCTCATTTTACCAGCCCAACAAAGTACAAAGTTGGCTCTGGGCAACAAAGGTGGAGCTTCCCAAAAGCAAGAGGACAGATTCACTAAAGGAAGGTTCCATTCACTAGGCATGGGACCATGGTCTTTGATCAAGACCCAACCCCCCTCCAATACCTCACATTTTCCCAACTGACAAATGCCATGTATTTCTTTCTACTCCAGGTTTCTTGCGGAGCTTTCTCTTCTGCTGGTCCAGACCAGAAGGTTAATAATAAAGGGAGAAGAAACAAAGGCAAAGGACTGTTTGAGATATGCTCACCCAGCCCTGAGATAACTGAGGAAACCATCTGTATTAGTCTGCTCAAGCCGCAATAACAAATACCACAGGCTGGGGAGCTTAAACAGCACATGTTTATTTTCTCACTGTTCTGGAGGCTGGAAATCCAAGACCAGAGGCGTTGGTTTCTCCTGAGGCCTCTCTTCTTGGCTTTCTCCATGCACGTGCAGCCTTGGCCTCTCTTCTTACAAAGATGCCAGCCATATCACCTTAGGGCCCACTCTTGACCTCATTTAACCTTAATTACCTCTTTAAAGGCCCTCTCTCCAAATACAGTCACACTGGGGGCTAAGGGCTTCAATACCTGAACTTTGAGGGACACAATTTAGTCCATAACACCACAGATTCATCACGAGAAGAGTTTGAGATATTAGTGTTGACCAAAGGCACATCATTTTGTCTCCCTCCCTGCTCCTTTCTTACAAAATGTAAGTAGGCCAAATGTTGCTATCCTGGAGAAAATTCCATTTTAGTTCAATTCAATAACTATTTATGCAGTACCTACTATGTGTAAGAGCATGAAAGAAACTTTCAGATTTTGAAGAGTGCTTAGAAATTGGCTAGCTGACTGACCTTGCTTGATCTCTCAGGAGCTGATGCTCAAAGGGCTCAGCTGATTCCCCAACTGCCCATTTGCCACACATTTAGAAGAGGAAGAGGTTTACCAGAGGCAGAGCCAGTCCCTCTCCACCTTCTCCATTTACACACATGCACACGTGCGCACGCACACACACCAGATCAGGGAAGGGAGACGCCATAGTGAAACCCCATGTGGGAAAGAGTAGTGGAAGAACGATGGATCTGAATTCTAAATTTTACTATCCATGAGCTGGGGAAAGTCACATAACCTGTCCTTGACTGTAAAATAAGAAATGTGAATTAAGGACGGCAAATACATCACATTGGTGCTTTTTCCTAAAACGTGCCCAGAAAAGACATTGCAAATGCATGAGGACAGCCCTGCCTGAAGCCAGAGTACCTGCAACCTTAGGGTCCTTCCCAACACAGCCAGCTACACTCTTGAGTTAGTACTGGAGTGTGAGACACAAACCTACTGACTATATCCAAACTAGATAATAGCTGAGACTCCGTCCAGCCTTCTCTAGGAAAATAAAATAACCCTATTTGCAGGGTTCTTGGTTAAGAGAGAAGGAAAGAAGATCTAACACTCCCACCCCATGCCAAATGTACCTGAACATATTACCCTTCTGAAAAAAAGATTTTTAAGTGCCTGTTGTTCAGAACTTGCTTTAGAGCTACTACGATCTCAAATATAAGAAAGTCCTCAATTCCCCCTGAATTAATCTAATTCTGCTTGATATTTTCCAATTTTGTTGCTTGATATTTCAAAATTTATTTGGAAAATATTTTTACTATTTTCAGAATTTATTTTAATAGAAAACAAAAGATCTTAGAGCAACTAATACCTCAATGCGGTCCACCACCCTGGTTCATTTAAGCCGTCATAATCTCTCCTCAAGGCTGCTGGGAAAGGTTTAATAGCACCAGAAGGTCCTTCCCCTCCAGGTGTAACTCCACCTCATCCCACACTTCTTGTCTCTCATCATCAGGCTCAGATCTCTCCCTCCTGCTCAGAAACCTTTGGTGATTTTTAACACACACCACCCCCACTAGAAGCTCTAGCCTTCCATCCACCCATCTGCTCCCCCTCCCCCTTGCCTGTCACTACTAGCTTCCCCTGGATTAGCTCCGCCTTCCCAGGTCTGAATTCCCTATCTCACTCATCCTGTAAAAATATTATCCATTCTTCAATTCCCCTATTTTATTTTCCCTTTTACCCTATCAAACTTTATCTTTTCTTTCCACGTAAACTTTCCTCAACTCCCCCACCACCCCTTGGACAGAGTATCTCCACCAGTTTTACTTTACTTCCCCCTAACACTGATGTTGCACCATGTCTGAGGCCAATGGAGTGAAAATGAACAGTCACACTCATGACCTTGTGATTTGCCCCTTTCTGACCAAGAAACCTACTGGATGCAATTATTGTTCATACTGGTCTAACTAACTCACCTTCCTCTGAGTTGTGTCCTTGATGCTGAGGACTTCACCAGCACAGTATCTAGGGCCTTAGAGCCCACGACTGTATAAAATAAGCAGAGAAAGTAACTTTCAAAAAGCAGATACTTCCAGTTGAGACTAGGGAGTCCCTGCTCCCTGATATCAGGGAAAGCACTGCAGAGGGTTGGGGGACAAAGGAGCTACAGATGTTGAGATCTTTTGTGTTGAGCGTTGCCTCACTTTTCTGCTAGCAAATGTGCTTAAGTGGTGGACAAAGGTATCTAACCTTCTATTCTGAATTTCTATTCCCTACACCAGTGTGGCTCCCAGGACCCAGGAATTCCAAAGCTGTGTGTTCCATCCCGAGTTCTCCCCGTTACCCTACTTCCAGTCCCAATGGCACAGGTGACCCAGATCCAGAGTGAAACCAATTCAAGGACTAATGGGGTTCAGCAGAAGAGGAGATGTCATTGTCTCCTCTTTTGAATCTAGTCACAAAAATCCCCACACAACTCAAGCCCAGGAACCAGAAAGGTTAATGTTAGAAAAGCATGTAATTTCCATAATGACCATTAGGTGTCACTCTAGTGCAACTCATGACACCTTTCCTTCCTGCCAGGATCTGCCCCTGGCAAAACTGCCACTTCATTGATTTCTAAAGTAGCAGCAGTACCATTTAGACAAGAACACATCTAGAACAACTTGATCCATGGCAAGCTTGCTCCTTCTTTGGTACCTAGGATCTTAGCCATTCCGGAAGACCAAAAAAGGGTGTTAGCTTTCTACTGAGGTATATTGGTGTTATGAGTTGGAACTGCATCAGACTTTGACCTTTAAATACAAAAGTGAGCACCAAATATCGATCTCCTTGCTTTCCAATGACTTTGTGCAATTAAAAATGGTTTTTGGCCCCCATTATGCCAAAGTTACAGAGGCCGTCTTTGCTCAGCCGGCAATTTTTAAAAGAAGAAAAGAACTGGGTGCTTTTTAACAGCTCTTAAAATGCTGAGGTTGTACCAAGTCTGGAGCTAATGCAAGGAAGAAGAGTGGCGACATTCATAACCTTTCCTCTCTCCTCATTCCTTAAAAAGAAACTTTCTTGTGTGTCTCTTTCAAAAAGCCCAATATCCCGAATGATTCGGCCTCTCCCTTGAATGTGTAGCATATTTAAGAGAGTCGAGTGAAATCTCTAAATTGCCTAAATTTAGAGATACACATTCATGAAGAGAAAAGGGTAGACTGGGGAAGAGGGTACTATCTTCCCTTTGTATAAATGGCCTCCACAATAAATGCACAAGGCCATGGAGGAAAATAAGAGTTTAATCCAGACACCAGCACACACACACACACACACTCCCCCCTCCGCCCTGCCCCCCAGAGGAACTCCTGTATCTTGGGCCATTGCGACCCTTCAGTTGAGCGGCCCAGGAGGGGTGACTGAGTGAGAAATGGAAATCAATTGCCCCGCTTGACACCTACGGAGTGCTCCAGGCAAGGTTCTAAAAATAACCACTTTGTGCTCCAGTCCTGAGTCATGCTGTTATTTCCGGAGCTCCTTTGCCTCCCTCCGCCTCTCACCCAAAAGTTTTGGATGCCTTAGAAGACTCTGCTGTCCATCAGAAGAGATCTCACAGACAGACTAATTTTAATCCAACACACTTTATTCTTTTTTTTTTTTACTTTTTTTTTCTTAATTTTCAGCGATCAAGTATTCAAGATGTTGTAAACCAAGGTTTATTAGTACATTGACAAGAGATTTCATTAAACACAAAGAAATTATACAACCTTTAAATTACCCCTAACAGGTCTCCAAATAAATATTCATTGTAAAAATCACAAAATCAAACTCCTTTATGCAACAACTGAAAACAGCCTTTCATCACCAACACACATTCACACAAAACACACACCGACCACACATTCCACCAGGATCCTAATGCCAGTTTATTTCACACAGTATTACATCTCCTTTAACTGAAAAGTTAGAGGTGGATCTGCCTATTTCGTGCTTCTAAATTAACATTTCGGGTTTTGGGTAGAGGTATGTATTTTAAGAAAAATGCCCACTATAAAATCTTATCAATTATTCTTATTTTTCATTTCTAGATACAAAGTTTAAATTCTGTTCACCCCTTTGGTTTAATATGTCCCTGCAATTACTTTACTTTCAGATATTTTCTCCTCTGATTTTAACATGGAATAGAATACCAGGAAAAGACAACACCTTCCAAACCCCAATTATTAAACACACCTTACAAGGGTGTAAGCTTTTCAGAGAAGAAATAAGAAAAGATTATGCAAAATCGTTTTCCCCTCTCTCTGAAATTATTTGTAGCATCTGATCATTCTTGCTAAAAGAAATACCAAAAGCACTGAGTTTTCCATAGAAAAGGTATGCTCCCTTACAGTCTTCATGTTTGCAACATAAAGTTCATGGACTAACTATAGTAATGAGAATAATGAGTGCTTGTTTTCTGGGAAGTTCTCTGGATTTCCAAAAGCAAAGCACATGCAGTCCCTTACCAGTGAGACACCGTAAATTCAGTGGTGCATTTTTGTGGTGAGCATGCATCATCAAATACTATTAGCACCAAGGCGTTTTTGGTTTTTTGTTTCTTTTAATGTTGCAAAAGCCAATAGCCAAGGAGGGTTTTCATCATATTTGACCCTTCTTAGGCTGAGTAAAAATGAAGTACTTAAAAGAACCTGTTCAAACATACACAGATCTGATTCCAATGTAGCAAGAAGCCTGAGACAGACACAGCCAGCAGCATCCTGGAAGATGAGGAAAGGAGAGAAAACGGAAAAGATAAAGTGCACAAGGCTACGACTTTGTCTGCCCACCACAACATGCCCTTCCATATCAGGAAGAGGAACAACAAATAACGCGGAAAGGCTGCGTGCTGGTCTGGAGAACAGAGCGAGCACACCTGCAGCCTAGGCAATTCTGGGATTATACAGTATTTTGATATCCATCTGCTACTTAGAATACTCCAAATGCACCTCTACAGTCATACTTAGACTCATGTTTCTGTGCCATCGAGGATGTTTGAAGTCCACACACACTGAAAGTATAATCGGCTACCCCGCTAGACTTGGGCTTCCCTACTGCTCCTGGGCACACTACAGAATTTCCAAAAATGCTTCAGGTCCGCTCAAAAACCACGTGGCTGCTCTTTGGTTGAGGCGAAACAGGCTCCAAAAAGAAATTTTCTGGCTCCAAGTCCACCAAAGAATGCAAGCTGGAATTGCAGGCCGAGGAAGAATTTTGTTGGTAGCTGGTGTCGATGCTGGGTGACCATTATGACTTCCTCCTTCTCTGATGGCTGCATTTCCAAGTACATGCTCCCATTTGTGACCACAGCTACTCATAGTAACAATCCAGCCAGTTGTTGGATGTAACATGTAACATTTTGTTTATGTTCATTTAACATATAACACTCTATGTTCATTTAAAACTTTTATTTAGGGAACTTAAAACCCATATTCACTAAAAATTAATGGAAATGTTAACATTCTGAAAGAGGAAGAAACAAAAAAGAAAGCATACACTTAAAATCCCCAGAGCTCAGAGTCAATAAATCTGAACCACATTTCCTCATGATTCATTTCAGAAATTCTACTGAGACCCAATGCTAATATCAAAATTTGATTTGTTCTATATTAAATATAAACTATAAATAAATACTTGAGGTATGTTATGACAACTCTGAATACAACACTTAGCTAAATAAATGTAAATTTACCTTGAAAATCTAAACATTAAATTTTGATGTTTCCTACAGGGTTTTTTCTATTTTACACAAAGGAATAATAACTTCTCTACTCTTCAGTAACAGTAACACATCAAAAAATGAAATGCTTTAACTCACTAAATTATAGTCACACTTGCCTTGGTTAACCAAAGCCACTGTAGGCATTATACGGTGTAAGAAGCGAGCGATGATGATAGAAATCTGCTTCTGAACACTAACTTGGCCACTCTGTAGAAACGTAAACTAATCTCTGCCTCTGAGCCTATTTTCATGATCTGTTTCAGAAAAAAAAATAAAAAATAAAAATAGTTATCTTGCAAACTTATTAACAGTATTGAAATAAGTGATGTATATTAGGTGCTTGATAAAATTATCTGAAATAGTCAACACTCCACAAAAGCTAATTTGTTTCATCTCTGCTCCTCCTTTCTCCCCCAACCTTAGTTCTCAATGACTTTTGAATGTTTTCAAGAATTAAACCACCCACAAAGGATATGGACTCCACACTAATGAAGATAACAAAAAATATTCTCCAACCACCCATCCTCCCCCTGGGAGTTTCTAAATTAATGGGCTAGACTCATGGATATTATATTTGCATATTAAGCCAAATAATACATTAATCCGCAGAGCTAGAAAAAGAACAAGATGACCTTCTAAAACAAGTAATTAAAAGCATAAGTTCATGGAAAGTGGGAATTAAATTTCTCATAGGAGTTGTGACCGTAAAGTAACAAACATATCAGTACCTCATATCTACAATTAAAGGGTGCATTTGTAAAACAGTCACTTTGGCTGACTATGTACTATTCCAAGGATGCTACCAGGACCCAAAGCATTTTGGAGACAATTCTTAATTGGTATGTATTCTAAAACCTTGGTCTTCTGTGATTTTTACTACTTACTCTACATTAACCAATAACACATTAATGATACACCTGCTATTTATAAGCATCACATGCTTGAGGAAGTACGATAGTAACAATTACGCTATACAATTCAGGCCAATTCCTTTGACTTTTGACCAATCAACATGAAGAATTTCATGGAGTGGCAGATGGTGACTGGCTAAAATAGTGCCTCCTAGAGAACTGGTCAATGGTTGCTGAACTGGGTGGATGACTGTTCAGGGTCGAAAAAGGGCACAGTCTAATTATATGTGAAGACTCTGTCACTTCCTACTGTGGAGTTCTGAGAGCAGCTCCTCTTCAAAATATACTACCAAGAAGAGAGAGATTCTAAGAGTGTTGGGACATACAACCTTAGTTTAAAAAAAAAAAAAAAAAAAAGGTGCTAATCCCATCCAAATTCTCTTGATGCAGTTCTTTTGGAATTAGAGAATTAAGAAAATATCACCCCTCCCCAACCTGTATGTGTTTAGCTCCAACACAAAAGGAAACTTTCTAATGGATCTAAAAGATCAAAGATCTCCCATAGAGAGTAAAAGGGAACCCTGAGGCACCAGAGTAGACACTAAGTTAATCAACAATATTCCCTCAATATATACCACATGGAGCCAAGTTGGACAGACACCGGTGTAATTAGATACAACAGCCGATTTATGACTCAGCCAAATGAGACCGGTCCAAGGGAAGTCCTTGTCCCCCGAGACCACTGGCTCCACCCCTTATAGACATTATTCAGTCTCATAGTGACAACCCTCTCCACCAACTGCAGGCCACCAAAAGAATCATTTGACAATACCCTTCTTAGGTGGAGAGAAAAACAACCTTGAACCCAGGAATGTTCATGCAACTCTACCAGTGCCTCCAAGGATGAAAGGCAAAAAGCCTGAATCATGGGACAGTTCTGTCACTCACTTGCCCTCTGCGGAAGAGTGTAAGCCAGCCAAGGAAATCAGTTCCTAAATTAGCCCCTATATAATCATCGGCTCCTTTGCAGAAAGTGTTCACAATTATATCGCTATTTGGACTTTACAGTCCCTCCTAAGTCCGGGTTGTCAGATTCTTTTTCTGAGCAGCCAAGATCCCATGCGTTAACTTGCTCTCAGTCCAGAGTACTGTCGGGAAGCATCGACCTAAACAACCATGTAGAAAGCATTCTGTGTGGCACCTAAGTCAAACCGATGTGCTGGGAGGAACTAAAAGGATGATGGATAATGAACCCAAAGTGCCTTTAGGAACAGAGGAATCCTCTCACAGAATCGCTTCAGGAAGCTTAACAGGAAGAAGGAATCAGAGAGAGATGTAAAATTGTTCTAACTCTGATAAAGTGGAATTCAGTATGACAGACAAGTTGATTTTAAATAATTTTCAGCCATGACTTAGGGTCATACTCTCACAGCTCACAGGATCTCCCTCCCCCCGTCTTCAGAATGATCTTCATCTCACAGGTATAGCTTTCCTGATTTAATTACTCGACTTCAGGGAACAGCCACAGCAAGTTTCTGTACATAAGAAGAAAACGATTTGCTAGGGTTTCCAGGGGTATAACTAAAACGATCCAATGGGACTCAATCTTACCTCTGTGGAATTTCATTTTCCAGCTATTTTGAGTGTCAAGATTACTGTTCTTGGCTACCCTTGTGTGGGCCCATAAGAGCTAAAAGGACTTCCGCAGCATTTTTCTTTGGATGAGAAAGTCATCAGTTTCTCTCCTTACTATGCCTCTCAAGTTAGGTTCCAGCCATACTGTTTAGCACACTGATTTTAAAGCCCCTGGCAAAAGAATACTGGAATTTATACTCAAGCTATCAGATTTATGATTCTGCAGACTCTTTACCTTACGATGGGGCAGACAGACTAAAAGAGAAAAGTGTCTTATGAGATAAAGTAGCTGTTCCTTTTATCACACTATGCATATGATTCCTTCGAAGCATTTGAAAAATTCTACCTGATTTATAACTCTGCTATGGCTTAAAATGCTATTAACAGTACTTTAGGGAACATTTATTGTCCTCTTTTCAAAAACATATCTGCTTTAGTCTCTTGAAAGAAAAAGTGACATGCTGCACTTAGATTTTCCCAATCAAAATTGCATAGTTGAGGCAAATTCATTTGTGCTTTGTAGCGGAACTCACAGTAGGTGTTCATATCTAAAAACTGATTTGTAAATGCAAAGTCATGGTCAAGTTCACCTTTGTTTGGAGTGTATGCTAATGACATATACCACCAGTACACTTCCCGAGATTCTGTTAACCAGGCACCTCTCAGCCTTACACCACACTGGAGCATGAGCATGAAATTAACATAGCGGAAATGGTAACAAATTTACCTAAACTCCTCCCTCTTGGAGAGAAGGGGATGGGGGGTGAAGGCTCTCAGTCTTGTTGAGGTATCCAGCCCTCACTCAATTGTGGCTGTGTATACTGAGTTTTGTTGGTTTGAGTATTGTGTCTTTAGAGGTTAAAAAAAGAAAGAAAGAAAAGAAGGCACGGGTGTTTCTCAAGTTGCCATATTCAACTCAACCAACAAAACTAAAGTCTTCCATCTTCAAGCTTCAGGAGGGAGGCTACATGGCAGTAGGGCTCTCTTCCAGCCCCGGGTCTGGGGAGGAGCTTATTGCTTCGGGGAAGGGCCCGGGATAGGTCTGTGCGGCGTACTGGCTCCCTTTCTGCAGGCCAGTCTCTTCGCGGAAATCCCCCTGGCTGCTGAAAGCAGGACAAGATCTAGTTCGGGCATACTTATCGGCGTTGCCGGTGTGGCCCACCGTCTCGCTCACAGTGCTCAGAGGGAACTCTCTCCACCTCTGCCTTTGCAGCTCGTCCTCCTTGTACTTAATGGAGTACCAGGCCAGAAAAATAAAAATAAAGCCAACAAATTTGAGGCCGGCCGCCAAACCGAAATAGACAAAACGAAACGATGTCACGTTGTACTCCCAGCAAGAGCCCTGCACTCCACATTCCTGTTGCCACAGCATGCAGGTGGTGTCGATGACTGCCCCAAAGTAAATTGGAGTAGGAATGTAGGCTGCAGTCGGAGAGAGGAAGACAAAGAACAGTATGTAGCCCATCTTACCAGAGAAAACAGATCTGTAAATTAGCAAGGAGCTCGTCTGCTCCAGAACCAGTTGAGGGCAGTGGTTTTCTTGTGTTACGTGACTGTTTTAAATATGTCACATCTTATCATAATATATTTATTATAAAAATGTTCACTAAGTTATAAATACTTTAAATCTTCCAGTGTGCAACTCAGTCAGAATACGTTACCGATTTTAAAGATTGTAAAAATGTCAATTGCTAAAAATCCAATTAAGCAATCCTTTTAAACTTTAAAATCAGATTTTGCCATTAAATACTCAAGAGGCTATACTAAGACCCTCGATGAACCACTAAAATTCAGCACACTTGGTCCTTATGGGGTTGGGTTCTGGTCCTCGGGTACAGGAAGAGTATGAGGAAAACACTGTCCCTTAGAAACCACATCAAATGGCAAACTGTATAAAGACAAAGGCATAGAAATAACTAAGGCATAAAATTCATCTTTGAAGTTTGTGAAACATCTGTGATGAATAGTAGCTTCATTGTTTGGGCAATGAGATAGACCTTTCTTCACTCTCATAAGAAAGAAATTCTACTTGGGTAGACCTTCTTCACCATATGTGACTTCCTCTGCTGAAATGTGTCCCCCAACCCCAAATTGTTCCCCTTGCAATTATCTGCCCCTCCTTTAAGTTCCTCACTCACTCAATGCCACAGTATTCCCACTGCATTTTGTATATACCTCCATTGTATCAACTATCACACAGCATCGAAAGTATTTGCACATTTGTCTCCCGTAAGCTCCTCCATGGCAGAGGCCAAGTCTTGTATTCCTTGCATCCCAAGGACCCCTCAGGATAGCCCATGGATCATCAAAAGAGTTTATAGAAGGAAGTGATGGGAAAGAGCAAGGGAGGAAAGAAGGAAGAAAAGAGAAAAGAGAGGAAGGAAGGGAAGATGGTAAGCTAAGTGTTGTATTTTTAAATATGTTGTATTCATTTCAAATGATGTATGTTCACTACAATTAAAATTTAACTTTACTAAATTACTTAAAATTCTCTTTTTGCTTCGGATTGGGAAACAGAAATTGGTTTGTTGGCCCAACTATAGTTTTTCATAATCAACAGAACTTAAGTCAAGGTTGAATTAAATAATAGACACCAGAAATGTCCTCCTTCTGCTTACTCCCAACACCATGATGACATCCCTCTGTTGACTTACCTTTTTTTTTTTTTTTAAGACTTTATTTATTTGACAGAGAGAAACACAGCCAGAGAGGGAACACAAGCAGGGGGAGTGAGAGAGAGAGAAGCAGGCTTCCTGCCGGGCAGGGAGCCCGATGTGGGACTCGATCCCGGGTCTCCAGGATCATGACCTGAGCCAAAGGCAGTCGCTTAACCAACTGAGCCACCCAGGTGCCCCTGACTTACCTTTTTTACCTCTGATTCCATATAAAACCATCCCAACTCCATGACATCAAAGACAAGCAGAGCAAAGAGGAGGACCCATGTTTGTTCTTTTCCTATTCAACTACTCCTTTGCTAAACAAATTTCCTTCTTTGGAAACAACATTTTAGTTTTCAACAGGAAGTAAAAGGCAAGCGTCTTAATTAAATCAAAGTATGTCAGAATTTCCTTTCACCAGCTGACTTTGAAAACATGGGACCAAAAAAAATTTAGTAAAAATTAAATAAATAAATAAATAAATAAATAAATAAATAAATAAATAAATAAATAAAAAGAAAGAAAGAAAACATGGAACCCTCAAAGTTTTATCAGTACTAAAAAAAAAAAAAAAAAAAAAAAAAAAAAAAAAAAAAAAAAAAAAAAAAAGCCACTCATTCAGTGCAACCAGAGCCTCTGAGGATGACTGGAGGAAAGGCCCTACTCCCAGACTGGGCCCCACCAACCACAGCATAATGACAAATTGAGAATTCCAGAGAAGATTAATGTTTCAGAGGGTCGGATGATACCATTTTAAAGTGTTTCATCCTTCAAAATGGAAATAAAAAATTTAAATAAAAAAACCTATTTCTTTTCTCTCTTTTATTGGGGGGGGTTCTTTCTTTTCTTTTTTTTTCTTTTTTCTTTTCTTTTCTTTTCTTTTTTTTTTTTTTTTTGGTCCTGTGGACAATGATACTGATTACTGGGAGAAAAAACAGCTGAAGAAAATGACAGACTACCACTTGTAAAAGAAAAAAATATACTCAATGATGGGGAAGTCATTACAAATATGTTGAAATTGATTAAGGCAATGGGCTACTTCACATGGTATTTCCTATGCATTGTCCCAAAACATGACAGAGTGATACAGCATTTGTTAAAATCAGAACGACATTCTTCGTGCCCTAATGAACTCTGCTATATATTGACAGAACTAATGAACTTCTCTTGTTAATAAGTAAAGGGGACTCCCAATGTATCAATTTGGGGAACTTTCTTTTTTCTTTTCAGAATTTTTAATGTCTTTTCTCAGAAAACTCAATAGGTATACTTTTTCCCAGCCCAATAAAATTATTATAAAGTAAGGAATTAAAATTTTTGCAAATAATACAAGTTTCAAATTACTTCCATCAGCTTCATGTTAAAAAGGCATAAAGGGACAAAAACACCAGGAGCATAAGCCCATTACAATTGTTTGGTTCAGTATTTCTTACCGTACCAAAAACGCTCTGGGGAATTTAGGCCACATTTACACTCAGGGTGAAAAAGAAACTGTTCCAAAGTCAGTTGTGTTCTGTTTCATCAAACAACAGAACTGGGTAGCTTCTAGCTCAAATCAGAAAATAAGGAAGTTGTGCCTCGCCATTAACCCATAAAATCCTAGCTACTACGAATGGTAACAAATGATTGTCTTGCCATTTTTAAAGGACAGTGAGAATTTGCCATCTGTAAAAAGGAATTAAGAGGCACATTTGGAAATTGAGGAACGTACCAAGTGTTCGCAATAAAACAAACTGCATTCCCAGCGCGAAAGGTCTCTCCTCATCTTCTACTGACCTAGGGAAAGTAGAAGGGAAGGAAGAAATGTAAAGGGAAGGAAATGCTTTAAAAACCTGGCCTTAAGAAAATGAACACCACATCAGGCCTGCTTAGCACAAAGCCAGAGAGCAAGAGCTACTATGCCAAAATATTTATTTACTAGAATTTATTAACAACAGCCAAACAAGCCAAAAGAGACGAGCTAAATTGGTGAATGAGTTTTTTTCCCCATTGAAGACTCCACAGAAGCCCTGATTAACCATTTCTGGGTAAATACTGGTGGAAGGAAAAAGGTTCATGGTTGAAGGAACCAAAGTACCTCTGAGCTTCTAAAATCAGTTCTGTGAAAAAATAGATAATAATTTATCCTAACTACTGCATTCTTTTTTTTCTATTTGCTTATACTTTCCAGAAGGCAGGTGTGTCGACTGAAAGTTATTCCCTTAATTTCTCAAGGAAAAGGACAGAGGAAAGAAGTTAAAGAAAGAAGCAGAGTCCAAAAAGAATTTTAAAAAAGCAAACAAACAAGTCAAACGTTAGAAAAAGGGAGAATCCCTCCCCACCACCTCATGTTTTTCTTCTTTTCCCAAAACGTATGCTCCAAGTAATTCCTACATGGCAGGAAGATTGGACTCTACTGATTTGTAATTAGCAAAGACTAAAGGGCTCTTTTTCTGAAGTTTTGGGTTAGAAGCCAGCTGGTGATTTGCCATGTTCAAGCGCGATGACATGGGCAGCTCTGATCTGGGTTATTTAACGTCTCTTGCAGAATTAAAGTTTAAAGAATGAGATTAGTAAGGATTCATTTTTTAAAATGATGAAGTGCCTGATCTTTTCTGTGCCATACACACTGAATTCCAGGTAAAGCGTGTCCACTTCCCCAGGACCCATGCACCTGCCCTCTTTCCCCACCTTCCTTATCTTTTCCTAGCACTTGTCCCATGCTGCACGCACCATTGTTACTCCATAAATATCCACTGATGGAGGAGCTGAGTGACTCCAACGGGCCTTCCCACCAGGTGCTGTCACCGTACATCTGACTCAGCATCCCATAAAGAAGAGAAGCCCAAATGTGCGGAATAAGCAGTACACAGCCCAACCGCCCTGCTAAGAATGATGTCCCAGCAGGTGGGCCCACCAAGTACCCAGCAGGTGGGGTGCTGAGGAGCCAGGGAGGAGGTAAAGGGAGAATGAGGGCTGATTCCCTTTCCTCCTCACTCCGTGGCACTGCCTCCCTCGTTCCCCTGAAGCTGCTTCTCTGGGTGTATGGTTCCTTCACCACACCATCCCCTTCCCTCCTCTGCCCACTGCAGCCTTTACTGAAAATGCCAATACACCAATCTGAACAGGTCCGTGTCAACATTTTTAACAGGACTTCCATTAAAGCAACATCCGTGTTCTCTTATAAGCAAAAAACCACAAACGGGATACATAACAAACACAGTATGAACAACCGAAAAATGACATCACCCAGTCCATCCTATCCTTGGTTCAACTCCAAAATTTTATATGATAAAATTCATGAAATCCACATTTTGAACTGCAGGCCCGGCATGAACTGTCACTCATCCTGAAGGTCCTAACTACCTACCAGGTTGGAGATAATATTCTTTGCTGTACGCGAGATTTAGCAACTTCACCGAGGACTTCCTGCCCCATCTGGAGTCAGGCTCCTTGTGGCTAACATGGTGACAGCTTCCAGCTTCCAGAACCTTTTAGGGCATAGACTTCAGAAACCAAAGGCACCCAAAAGAAGTTGCACTAAACTGCAAAACTAGAACCCATCTGAATAAAGAAAGTTCTGAGGTATGAAACGTTACAATCTTCCTTTCCCTTCCTGATGTGGGAAAACACTTCTCTTAATAAACTCAACAACCGAAGGTCTCAGTGCTTCCCCATCCAATCTAACTCTGCTTTCCTCTCCACCTTACCAGACCAGCCCCAGCTTGGAATATGCACTCTGGCAATTCCGGTGTGCAACCCCCCCTCCCCAGCAAGCGGAGTGCTGTTCTCACCTGAGCGTCACTATGATGGCCGATGGTTGTGCGCATGCTGTGATGAAGGTGACAATGAAGAGAAAAACTAAGAACGGGATGAGGGTATTGCAGGCCCGTTTGCACTTCCCCGACACAGCATAGCCGTTCTCATTGAGATAGGTTTTGACAATGACCACACGGAGCTGACTGCGCTGTCCCACTGTGGGTGGAGTGATCACTTGCCGGCTTTGAACACAGGTGCATTCTGTGTAATTCCTTATCTAAGGGATAGCAAAGATGAGTTGTGAGCCAACCTAAAGCATAGGAAAATTAGGACAAAGTTAAAAGCTCTAAAATAGCTCTAGTATTTAAATATGCATAATATTTTGCCGAGCAAAAAAAGTCAATTAGAGAAAGACAGTTATATGGCCTCGCTCAGATGTGGAATAGGAGAAACAAAACAGAGGCTGCTAGGGGAGGGGAGGGAAAGCTGAACGGGAAGAAATCAGAGAGGGAGACAAACCATGAGAGACTCTTAACTCTGGGAAACAAAGTAACGGTTGCTGGAAAGGAGTTGCGGGGGTGGATGGCGTAACTGGGTGCTGGGCATTAAGGAGGGCAAATGATATGATGAGCACTGGGTGTTATATGCGAGTGGTGAATCACTGAGCTCTACCTCTGAAACTATTGTACTATATATGGCTAATTGAATTTAAATAATTTAAATTTTAAAAAACATGCATAATATTTTACTGAAAATACAGCCTCACTGCTAACAATAAGGATCCGAAGTGTGCATCCGACAGTGTCTGCTGGCCAAAGTGTTCAAACCTAAACTTTTATAAGGAGCTTTCAACACTGTTCTGCAGTGTTCACATTCCATATGCTCATTTTGGTTGTGACTATAGGCTGTTTCTACTGCTGTTTAATTTTGGGGCTCTCTGGTTAGAGAAGCCCCTCAAAAACAGGAACCGAGCTTTCTGTTTATCTGTGCCCAATAGAGCACCTAGCGTCAGCCTGGACACAGTGTAGGACCTAAAGTAAATATTTGTTAAATGCAGAGAATTCATGATGCAGCTGTGATGACTCCAGGGCCAGGACCTGTGTCATGTCATTGACTGTTTCATTTGAAAAAAGCTAATTCAAAGAACTAAAAAGGTATTTCAAATAAAAGCAACCCATTAATCGTTCTGCCTAATATGTTGTTTTTACTGAACAGACATCAGCTTGAACTCACGGTCATTGTGAGCTCTCAGTCACTTAGAGAAGCAGTAGCAACAAATATGAGGATAGGATGCTCTTTGGCCTGGTGTGCTCCAGGGACTGCTGGCCTCTTTAAGAATGGGGCTGTGCATTAGAGGGCTGCTTGGCTCACTCCCGGGGAAGGACTTAGCCGCTGAGAACAGATCTTGTCTCTTCCAACTCGGTTACACACTGGCACTCACCGATTATATAATGAGGAGCCAGCGACAGGATTTCTCAATATATCAGTATAGCTTAAAACTCTGAAATCAAATATGACAATCCCAAAACATACAGTAATGGTCTAATCCCTTAACACAGTCAAGCTAATGCATCTTAACCTTTTTAACTAAAGCATCCTCCTACAATCTGTTCTTATGCAAAGAATGAAACCAGGCTCAGTGAAGAACTGAGTAGAAGATGAAAACTTCCCACAGTATTACAGCCTATTTATAATTCACAGGGAATTCTCAAAATAGCCTATTCTTGAATTGACAGAAATAGCTTTACTCTGAAAGCGAAACGAAGGAAGGAAGGAAAGAAGGGATGGATGGAGAGTGGGAAGGAAGGAAGGAAAGAAGGAAGGAAAGAAGGCAAGAAGGAAGAAGGGAAGGAGGGAGGGGTGAGTTTGAACTGATAGTCTATGAAAAATAGCCATTGCCCCTCTTCACAGACTCTGACCAGGGAAGGCGCTTGCCTATTCTCTTCCACCGGCACCAAATGTGGTCATCTTGACCTTCAATGCATCGCAAGGGCCCTGGCAGAGTAAGAAATGGGAGGCTTAGTGTTCAACCTTATCACATTTCACTGAGTTGGCACAGAATGTAAAGTGGGAGAGGGCTAATGTGGAAACAGGTCACTGTACCCACATGCTCCATTCGTCCCTGGGGGGGGGGAAATGATAGCATTGCATAATTTTCTTTCCTCTGGCTTTTTGTCAAGACATATTTTGTAGGCTGTTTAAAGTTTCTTGAAAAGAGGGACAGAAGGCACATGTTAGCATATGAATCCCAACACGTCCTTGTCACAGGATGTTGGATCAACAACAGTATAAGAACTTGTGAAAAATACTCACCCCAGTGCTAAGATTACCACTGTTAACACAGCCAGCCAGACAAGGGTTAAAGTATGTAATTCCATCTGATCCACAGACTGGCTCATACTCGTGTATTTTACAACCACAATTAACATTGCAGCTTCCTGTCAGGTTCCTGTGAGGCATGGTGAGAGAAGGTCTAGAGAGAAAAAAAGCAGGTCATGAGCAACATTGACTAAAATAAAACTCTAAAGAAAGTTCTCGACATTAAGCAGTTTGTCCATTTTAGAGAAGCTCGTCCCATTAAATCAAAGCTATGTTACTATAAAGTAACCACCTTGGATAATTATCATTTATTATCATTTTAAACCGAGCATTAAAAAAGTTCCAAACTTCTGATACTATAAATTCAAGACTTCTGTATCAAATTATCTATCGTGCCTCAATTCTGCCTTCCATCTTGGTGCCACAAATCTGGGCTCAGCAATTCCAAGCCCTGTATAACTACTCACTTATTGTACGCATTAATCCCTCTGTCTTAACAAATCTAGGCCTTGATTTCTTTCACTATAAAAGAGAGGAAACACTTTTCTGTACCAGATCAATAACACCATTAGGAGGGCATAAACAAAATCCATTCATCACAGTTGTCGACACAGGTTCCTCTAATGAAAAACTTTAATTATTCTGAAATAAATTATCAAAGAAAGACATGAGACTCTAGAAATTGAGTCGGAAGTGATCTTCAAAGATCAGAAATCACATCACTGGGTTTGATTCGAACAACCAGAGAGGAATGATTCAGCCCTTCCTTTGGAATGCCCAAATGTGGATTCACAGTCAATGTGGTAGGTTTTGTTTTCTTATAAGGTCATGCTGTCTGATTCAAAGAAATGATACAATATGAAAAGCTCTAATACAGATGTGACCCGGGAGGGAGACAAACCATAAGAGATTCTTAATCTCAGGAAACAAACTGAAGACTGCTGGGGGTTGGGGAGGAAGACCTAAGGTTGCTAGGTTATGGAAAAAATATATTAAAATTTTTTAATTTAAAATATAAAAGAAAAGCTCTAATGTAATCAATTCAGGCAACAAATATAAAAGGCAGGGGAAGATAGGGCTGGGAAAAGAAGTAGAAGGAAATGCTGTGGAAAAGCAGAGGCAGGCAGGGACCCAGGAGGGACCCATGAAAACTATGGAAGAATGAAAAGGGCTCCCTAGTGACCTCCTTCCTTGGCTTCTGTGCATTTTTGTCACTGATGAAATACTGTTCCCAAAACCACATGAATGAGTAATAGCAGATCCATCATTCATCCATCTATACATCATCCATCCATTCAACAATATTCTAGAATGTCTGTTACATGCCATAACTTATCTTTAATGCCTATGTTGAGAAACCAACCCTCCAGTAGCAAAGCCCATCCCAACTCTTTGTGTTAGTCTATACACATAGAGCATTATTCGTTTAAAGTCTCTCTCCTGTGTCCTTTTTCACACTTTGATAACCGAGTCCTCGAATTTTAATGAAAGGAACAAATTCATAGCAGTATTCAAACCTTATCAAGAGCGGCACCTGGGTAGCTCATCTGGTTAAGCGTCTGCCTCAGTTCAGGTCATGATCCCAGGGTCGTGGGTCTGAGTCCCACATGGCACTCCCTGCTCAGCAGGGAGCCTGCTTCTCCTTCTCTCTCTGCTCCCCTGCTCCTGCTCTCTCTCTATCACTCATAAATAAATAAATAAATAAACAAACAAATAAATAAATAAATAAATAAAATCTTAAAAAAATAAACCTATCAAAAGTTGAATAAACTCTGTTCTTCATTTATGTCACCCTATAGAAGAAATTTTGTCATAAGACTGATAATTATGCCCACAAACTCTTGTATTCATATTATTCTGTTGTATACTTTAAAAAAGAAATGTGATTCTAGACCAGTAAACTCCACAGGGGCAATTTTGTTCCCTAGGGGACATTTTTGGTTGTCACAACAAAGGAAGTTGGGCCAGAGATGCTTCTAGATATCCTCCAATACACGGAACAGCCCCACAGCACCCCCACATCCAATAACCCCAGTGAATACATTTGTGCCCTCATGCACAGTTTAAACCCCCATACGACCCCCGCACAACCCCCATTGCCTAAGTCTTAGTGGTTCTGAGGGTGAGGTGAGAAAGCCTATTCTAGACCTACTACTACATTCCACAAATGATGAAATGGAGGCCCAGAGAGGCCAAATGATTCACTTTAACGCTAATTAGTGCTGTTTTAACTGGTACCAAATGAAAAGTGTTCTGTGTCTATTACTGTTCCCTTCCTTAGTTCTTCAAGAGCTATACTGCAAGCCATGACCAAATAAAAGGGGTTTTATATGTCTGCATGCTCAGTCACTCCAAATGACAGGCTCCTAATCCATACAATATCGTTCTTAATATTGCTGTTGAGAAATTACAAAGAATTTCTTGTTAGGAGCATGATTCACATTCATTTATGACCACCACGGGCTTCCAAACATCTCTCTTTTACGGTGGACATGTCCACTCAAGAGAAAGGAATCTAGGAGAATATAAACAGATGCTCAAAACCCACTGATGACAGGAAGCAAAAGTTTTCCTGAGTTCCAGAAACAGAGGCACAGTTCCTGGTCACCTTTGGGTATGTTTGCTTTTCTTATGAGAACATGATGTCTGAAACAAAGAAATGATTCAATAAAGCTCTAAGAAAATCAAAACAGACAACAAATATGAATGGCAGTGAAAAGAAGCGGGCATTCATGAGAAAGTCATTAGGGGAAAGGGCCAGAGTGGCACAAAAAAGGAAAGATACCAAGATGGTTAAGGTTCTACACTGTGTGGATTTCGAAAAAGAAATACATTTCAAAGAATAATAATGTCTTATTTGACTATCATTCACTTTTCAGAAAATAGGCTGGATTATAATAAAGGTGTAAGTGTTTAGACCTGAATAACACTAAGCAACTGCTCATTCGCCTGAAGGGAACCCACCACGGGAGTACAAATGCACTACAACTACACTGTGCAAAGGGACAGGACTGTGCATCACATTTCCAACAAACTAAAGCATTTCTGACAAGTTAGTTTTACAGGTAAAAGGCTCCTGTTAGCTTAGAGGCAAGGTAAGTGTTAATTTCCAAGTGAAGGAAAAGGCCTCACTGGGACGCCTGAGGGGCTCAGCCGGTTAAAGGTCTGCCTTCAGCTTGAGCCATGATCCCAGGGTCCTGGGATCAAGTCCTGCATCAGGCTCCTCACTCAGCGGGGAGTCAGCTTCTCCCTCTGCCTGCTGCTCCCCCTGCTTGTGCGCTGCCCCCTCACTGACAAATAAATAAATTCTTAAAAAGAAAAGTAAAATGCCTCAGTAATAAGCGGACCAACAACCAACCACAGGGTCCAAGTTGCAAGCCTGAGTGTCACACATGAGATCTTACTGTAAGAATCGCAGAATGACAGAACCAGAAAAATGGGAGCGGTCTCTGAGATTATCTAGTACCACTTGCTGGTTTTAAAGAAAAAGAAACTGCGAGAGATGTAATAACATGTTTGCAATCACTGAGGCTTCAAGGAAACCAGTCACAGGGAGACCACATGAACAAGAAAGGGAAAAGAAGCAAGCTTGCTGCCCAATCTTTATCAAAGCAATTGCTAAGGATCAATGTTTATTTAAAGAAATATATAATAATCAAACAGACCATGGTTTAACATAAGTAATAATGTTCACCATGGGGCCATTATAGCTGGGTAAGTAAAGACACAGTTGCTCTCCAATGTCTCTGTCTCTGTCTCTCACACTCACTCACATGAGCACACGTACACACACACACACACACACACACACACACAAAGTATGTCAGATCACACCACCACAAGACCTAAAGAATACTTGGACCTCCCCATCTGACATACTTCTACAGGTCACTGTAAATCAGAGAAGCTCTCCTAACCTATTTCTGCCCCCCTTAAGTGTCTCCCTAGTAGAAAACATGACAAATGGGCATCCATGCATCTTATGCCCAAGTCACATGGATTAAAAGAATATGATTCATGTAGCAAATACCTTTTTAGCAAAATATACCAATTAACTAGAAAAAAATCGGTATCTTTCTCCTAATATCTTAATCGCTATCAATTTATTTCAACCTTCCGCAAGACTTCAATTAGAATGTTTCCTTTTGATCCCACTTAAACTCTTGACTTCATATTAAAATGCTTCCTTGGCTATATATAGCTGTTCAATTTCAGGTTTATAATTATTATTATTATCATCATAATCATCGTTATGGTTTAAAACTAACATTTACAGAGCCCTATTTTTACTCCAGGAATTGTGCACCGAGATCTCTGTATAAATCACCTCATTTATCCCTCAGGAAACTGAATATTGGAGAAGATAGATACTGGCCAAGTTCACAAAGCTAATAAGGCTAAAAACAGATCAAATCCTGTAACCTGCAGCTTTTTGTTTGTTTGTTGTGTTTTTCCTTTTTTCTTTTTTTTTTAGAGAGGGGGCAGGGGGCTGGAGGGGCGGAGGGAGAGAATCTCATGCAGGCTCCACACCCAGCACAGAGTCTGACGCAGAGCTCCATCTCATGACCCCGAGATGATGGCCTGAGCCAAATCAAGAGTCGGATGCTTAACCCACTGAGCCACCCAGTTGCCCCTTGCTGGGGTTGTAATTAGGAAGTGTGTTTTGCTTCCCCTGTGTGTCTGCATTTCACACAGCATGTCAGAATCATCTCGAAGTTGTAAAAGTCAGCATTTATAGCGACCACTGTGGCTTAAATAGGACTTTTATATAAACACATTGCATAATGTGAGTTCTTTGCTCTTTACCTTCTCTTCAAGTAATTTTTTTTAAAAATGGGGTTAAATCTGATGTCCATGTACAGAATTGTCCAACAGTACTGAGTCTTGATAAATGATTGAATAATGCTAGCTTTATTAACTTTCATTTATCAAGTGTCATCTCTGAACTTAAAACTAAGATCTATTATATCATCTTCGGGCTGAAATTACTTCTGACTTGAACTACTGGGCCAGAACTTTTCCAGGGATGATTTCTTAAGCTGTGAAGTGACAAGGAAGCATTTCCTCAGTTTTCTGTGTTTGACAGTGACTGTTGGATGGAGTGATCCACCATGTTCAACCAAGTGCAAAATCTCAGAGATAGAGATTTTCCCCTGAAGTTACTTCTCTCAACATAGTTCTATTGAGCCAAAGTGCTAAGACTACAGAAACTGAATATAGCCTGCTAACTCAAACCTTTGTTGCAACTTTTCCCAAATGCATTTCATCCTCCTGTCACCACTCCTGCTCCTGCCACGTGGTGCATTTAAGTAAGTACTTCACTATAAGCTCTCCAGACACCTAGCATTTCCAGCCAATAATTTCTAAATTCTCTAATAAAACCATTCATCTCCTCATCTGTGTCTCACAGACAGTTTAATCTACTAAAGTTTTCTCCTATTATTTAAAGCTTTTGGTGCCACTCAAGAACTTTTATTTTAGACATTACTAATTTTAAAAGAAATTCCTGAAAAGTAGAGGACAGTTTATAAGAAATGTAAAGTAGGTGTGTCTCTGGATTATCCTAGCTACTTTTATTAATAGGCTTACAGTTCATTTCTAGACAGATAGATATATAGATAAAAATACATATATACATAAATATATATGACACACATCTACATATCACTGTAAATCAAAGAGGAGCCCCTAACCATCTATCTGACCCCACTTAGGGTCTCCTATTAAGAAACATGACAAATGGGCATCCATGCATCTTATGCTCATGTGGGGGCTGGGAATATAACTGAGTTGGGAATGGGCCTGGATATTAATCAGATTGCCTCGGATCGTTCGTTTATGAAAAATGATCAAATTCTTAAATCTGAATTTCTTTTTTTCAATTTTATTTTACTGGGATTAGAACACTTACCATGAGCTCTACCCTCTCACCAAATTTTAAGCGTAAAATACAGTGGTATACAGTAGATCCCTAGAGCTTATTCATCTTAATTGACTAAAACTTGATGTCCAGTGATTAGTAACTCCCCATTTCCCACTTCTTCAAGCCACCATTCTGCCTTAACTATGCCTTATAGAAACAGAATCATTCTGTATCTGTCATTCTGTAACTGGCTTATTTCACCTAGCATGACGTCCTCAGGGTTCATTCACTTTGTTACATATTGCAATTTTTTTTTCTTCTTTAAGGCAGAATCGTATTCCATTGTATGTATACACCACATTCTCTTTATCCATTCATCTGTTGATGGACACTTAGGTTGTTTCCACATCTTGGCTGTCAAATCTGAATTTTCTAGGAGAGCCGCTAACAACATGTCAGGTTCATCTCACAAAGTCTGTGACCCCGCCTTGGCTCAACAGGGAAAGTTCATCTTTCTAAAGTCCCTCAACCCCATAGGAGGTATTCAGGTGCCTCTTGAGTATTTAATACTAATTCAAAGATGGATCATCATGAAGACTCATCCTGCTGGTGAACCTGGAGCTTCTGCTGCAAACTCTAATAAATGGATGTGGCCTATATGCTATGCTTGCTTCTTTGCATTCTTTTTTTCTTTTTTCAGAACATTTTAATAATGAAAAGCATTGCATTCAGGATCAGAGAAACCTGGATTCAAATTCTAGTTCTACCATTTTCCGACTGTGTGACTCGGCAAGTTTTTTAATCCTTCTGACTGTCTTCTATTTCAAATGAGAAAAAAAATACCATTTTAAATAGTTATTTATTGGGCGCCTGGGTGGCTCAGTTGGTTAAGTGACTGTCTTTGGCTCAGGTCATGATCCTGGAGTCCCAGGATCAAGTCCTGCATCAGGCTCCCTGCTCAGCAGGGAGTCTGCTTCTCTCTCTGACCCTCTCCCCACCATGGTCTCTCTCATTCTCTCTCTCTCTCAAATACTTATCAATTGCTTATTCTGTATGGATTTTCTCTTATTTTACCCTTTCTATATTTCTGAGAGATTGGTACTGTTATAAACCCATCTTAATGATGAGGAATAGAGGCACAGAGGGTAAGGAATGCCCCAAGCACTTCAGTCAATCCCCGCAGCACTTCAACAAGATCGTATCTATCAGTATCTTCCCCTTAAAGATGTGGGAACCAAGCACAGAAAGGTTAACTAATGTGCCCCTCCTCACACAGCTAGCATGTGGCAAGGCTACAGTGACAATCCACGGTGACCTGAGAGCCACCAAGCAGAAGCAGGGGTGCAGAGCACAGCACTATGCCTGTCACTCGGCTGCACCAAAGATGGGGAAACGGTCACCACAGCCAGAAACAGAAGCAATCTCCATGGCTCTCTTGGTCAGGAGGTGTTGTGTGACTTAGGGATGTGTCTATATGAAATACAAAATGTAAGACAGCACCTGAGTTTGGTTTTCAGAAAGAACATAAACTCTGAAATAGATCCTCTGGGTTTCATTCAGGCCTCCTCCTTATTAACTGATGACTTTGGACCAATCACTTCATTTCTAAGACCAGTTTCTTTAATTAAATCGTGGATAATCCTGGGGCGCCTGGGTGGCTCAGTTGGTTGGGCCACTGCCTTCGGCTCAGGTCATGGTCCCGGAGACCCGGGATCGAGTCCCGCATCGGGCTCCCTGCTCGGCGGGAGGCCTGCTTCTCCCTCTCTCACTCCCCCTGCTTGTGTTCCCTCTCTGGCTGTGTTTCTCTCTGTCAAATAGATAAAATCTTTAAAAAAAAAAAAAATCGTGGATAATCCTACACACAGTACAGTAATATGATAAGCACTCTAATACAAAATATATACCTAAACAGGTATCAGTCCAAATAGATTCCCTCTTCACTGGGACTCCCGTCTTCACTGGGACTCCCTTCATCTCTCTCTTTATTGGCTTTAAAGGAGGAAAAAAAATCCCATACGCAAGCCTCAAAATCATACAAAACGGAAAACAGTATTGACTTAACAGGCCAACTCATACCGATGAGCAGGTTGCACACTGCACAATAGCACCCAGCCATAAGAGCAAGTAGAGGCTGGGATGTAGCCCACACCCCCCTTAGAGAAAGGGTCCCCTTATTCTTCCCACAAACAGCACTGCCACTCTAAAAGTGCCAAGCCTGTGCATTGACACCACCCACAAGTGTCTACACTAATTTAATTTTACTATACTATCAATAACAGTATACTATCTTCCTAGAAGTATTTGGGAAGCCAGAGGAATTTTCCCAGGAATTTATATATATATATATATATATATATATTGCTAATTTACAAAGTTTGCTTGAAGTTAGGTTGCAAATACTGGAATGAATGGATCCCTGAAGCAGCCTCCAGCACACCTAATCAAGTTTTTCTTCACTGAATACAATTAAACGAGAAGAAGTATACCATAAATCATGGATTTAGATAAGTAAGATGTCTATCTTCATCACGTTTTTACAAGTTTAGCATCACTAGATGAATAACAACCCTGCACAGAGGTATATGTCAGACATTCATTCATCTTTTAAAGAAGGAAAGGGAGTTTAAAGAAGAAAAGCTTTGTATGATCTAGAAGAAAAGGGAGAAGAGACAGAAAACTTTTTCAGCACATATTACATGCTGGACAGTGTGCTAGGAAATATCAGAAAACTTCTCTGATACAATCCTCAAAACTAAAACTACAAACATTTGTTTAAAATATTGGAATGCAGGGCACCTGGGTGGCTCAGTCGTTAAACATCTGTCTCTGGCTCAGGTCATGATCCCGGAATCCTGAGATCGATCCCTGCATTGGGCTCCCTCCTCGGTGGGAAGCCTGCTTCTCCCTCTCTCACTCTCCCTGCTTGCGTTCCCCTCTCTACCTGTATTTCTCTCTGTCAAATAAATAAATAAAATCTTAAAAATATATATATTGGAATGCTTCAAACTGGAGGTTGAGGATGGAGGAAAGAGATGCTGACTTTTCATTTTTTACCCTTCTGCAGTATTTCAAATTTTCCACTATGTGTGTTTTACTTTAATTACGGTTGTAACCAGGTGTGACTGACATTATCACCAATTTAACAAGGAGGAAGCCAATATTCAACAATATTCAGCAATTTTCTTGCAAGGTCACACAGCTAGAAACTTGATGGTTCTGGTACTTTTCTTTGAAGACAAAACCATCCTTGACAAGAGTTTGGTGGGAGAGGAGGTCAAGAAGGTCTTTATTGGGACCTCTGTTTTCTCACTAACACAGAATCTGGGATGCCCAACAAGAAAAACGAGACTAAGATATAACACTTGAAGAAAAGAATTTTTTAAAATGCAGCCATCATGGGGCATAGGAAAGGAAGCTGAGCAGGGCCAAGAAATGGATTGCTCGGCAAAGATGAGGGCCTGCTAAGATTGGAACTCATAAATTTGTAATGGCGCCAATCAGCACAATTATATAATTTTTGCCCCTGGTGCTAGAGAGTCCAGAATCAGTTGATTCAGGATTGGCAAGACAGATACAGTGCTAAGCAAGGGCTTTAAAGTCTTGAGGGGACTTGCAATTTAAAAGCAGGTAAGACAATGAGTCTGCCTTCCCTCCCTGCTGAGAATGCAAGTAAAATCAAAGCAAGTAAGATTCAAAGGAAAAAAGCTAGCAAAGAGGAATGGAAAGAGTGACACCAAAATTCATGAAAATAGCAAGTGGATAGGCATAAGTTTATTTGATGAGCAATCTCACCCTGGAGTAGAGCCACCCTACCCTCCACAAGACTCTGCAAGATTCTGAGCTTAAAGTCATCAGATGTGGCAAAAGCCAAAGGCGGGGATGAAGCCGAGGTCTAAGGGAGAGAGAATTTTATCGGTGGGCCCTTCCTTTCTCATATTCGCTCACTTCCACCCCCCACATCAGAGCCCAGACATTCCCCGGAAAGCTCTTCTCTAAAGAGACTGGAAGAAATTTAAAAAGCTAAGCTTCTACTCTAGATGTTGGCAACCGAGAATAAAATTCCCTCATTCTTGTATGGGGGTGAGGGTGGGCACATAACCTGAAAGGTGATAGACAGAATCTCGTCAACCTGTAAAGCCCAGGACAAACAACAGAAAAACGGACCCTTAACATCAAATGGCAAAATGAGGTGTAAGAACAAAGTGAAGAGAAAAATCTACTTATATGCACAGATCTGAGAAGCTATGGCTCCTTAAAAGGACCAAAAATGTTATGAAAAAGGAATACTCAGAATACAACCAAAAAAAAAGTCATTCTCAAAATAAAAGAAATTTACATAAAGAATAGAAAACAGAGTATGGAAGACTCTTTCATAGCAAAGGACATAGGAAACACGAAAGAACAAACTACACCTACAGGCAACCAGTCTGTTAAATTCCAACATTGGATTAGCAGGAGTCCTGGTGAGCGCACAGAAAATGCAGTGAGTAAAGCTATAGCAGAAGACAACCTCTCTGGGGTAAAGAAGACCTACGTGTTAGGGTAAGATGGCTCATAGGGCACCTAACGTAATGAATGAACAAAGCCCTGGGGCAAAACATTGTTCTGTTCATTCCTTCCTTCAAGCAACAAACATCTGCATTGCTTCAGATGGTGGGCACGCATTTATTATGGAGACAGCTAAAGTAATTGTTCTCGAGGAGCTCATAGTTTAGAAACAGAAGGCATGAGCAGAGCAAATAATTAAACAAGGGAATTTCAGCTAGTGGCAAGTGCTATGAGGAGATTATGGAGGAATGAGGGGATAAAGAATGAGGGGAGAGGGTGCCTCAGTGGGTCAGTTGGTTAAGCATCTGCCTTTGGCTCGGAGATCAAGTCCCACATTGGGCCCTTTGCTCAGTGGGGAGTCAGCTTCTTCCTCTGCCCCTCCCTGCCACTCTTGCTCCCTCTCTCTCTCCCTCTAAATAGATAGATGATAGATAGATAGATAGATAGATAGATAGATAGATAGATAGATAGATAGATAGATATCTTAAAAGAAAAAAAAAAAGAATGAGGGGAGAGTAGGCTCCCTTAAATTGGGCAGGAAGGGGCAGCCTCTCTGACAAAGTGACATCAGGGGTCCCAGCCAGGACAAAATCAGAGGGAGAAGCATTCTTTATGAAATTCCAGAATACCTTGAATAAAAAATTCCCTTAAAATTTACAAATAAAGTTGGCCACAGACAAACGAGGGCTAGAACTCGAGTTAAATTTTTTTAAAGATGTTATTTATTTATTTGAGAGAAAGAGAGAGTGAGTGAGAGAGAGCATGAGAAGGGAGAAGGTCAGAGGGAGAAGCAGACTCCCCGTGGAACTAGGAGCCTGATGTGGGACTAGATCCCGCAACTCCAGGATCATGACCTGAGCTGAAGGCAGTGGCTTAACCAACTGAGCCACCCAGGCACACCTGGAGTTAAATTTCTTATCAGCAACATTAGACACTAGAAGACAAAGCAATGGTTTCAAAGTTCTCAGAAAGGCAATTTTTAACCTATAATTCTTTACCCACTCAAACTGTCACTAAACGTGAGAGAATAATAAAGGCGCTAATACACTGACAGGCTCAGAAAATTTTACTCCCACATACTCTTTCCTCTCTGGATATTTTCTCTAGCAAAGCAAGGAATCAACAAACAAACAGTGAATACAACTGAGATCTATGAAAGGAAGTCCCAGGATATAAATTTTGTCCAGAGAGCAGTTAGTCCAATTGAAGCAAGATTATGGAAAAAGAAGAACTCAATAAAACAAAGTACACGTTGAAAACTTTAAAAGATATATACATGAGCATGGGAAAGGCCAGTAGTCAGGGAAAGAAAGGACCTTTAGAACTCAAGAACAGACAACACAAGAAATAGGTTTCTCCGAATATGATACAATTTTAAGCAGATTCCTATCCCCACCCTACACAGCAGATGACTACTCTTTCCTCTACTTTATTTTCTGGAGTAAATGAACCAAAGACCATAGATTTAAGAGCATCACACATAAAGGAGACCTTTGGTGAAATGCTAGAGTGGTGGCAGGGGAATTAGGTAAAAGTCTGCAGAATGACAGAAGGACCCAAGCACTTTCCCATCACCACCCCACATCCCCAGCTCTAGAACGAGAGCAGGTGGGCTTACAACTCTGAACTCCCCCCCAACATAGCCGCAGCCAAGAGACAGGAGAATCCTGTCCCTGAGGAGCCGAAGAACCCCAGAGCTAAAACTTGGGTTCTGACACCCAGCATCCCAACAAAAATGCCAGCCCCTGCTCTCCCGTTACCTGATAGTCAGATCCACCAAATGACAAGCTCTGCCATGAGACACAGAGCACCTAGTCAGCTTTTTAAATGCATGTTTTCAATACTAAGAGAAAGCTAAGGATCACCAGAAATGTAAGGGAAACTTCCAACATAATTGAGACAGCAAAATAAATAGGCAGCAGGTATTCAGAGGACATAGACAATACAGGAAGGAAAGAAAATGCTCAATCATGTCAAAGTAACAGAACATATTCCACCCATGAAGCAAGAGGACAAGAAGCAAGAAACAAACAAAAATCAAAAAAGAAACTTGGAAGTTAAAGGTACAATATCCAAAATAAAGATTTAGCAGAAGAATGAAAAAATAGAGCTGAAGAAACCTTTATAAAAAGTAGGACAAAAAAATGAGATAAAACAGGGGTAAAGAATAAGTAGAGGACCAATGAAGAACTGAGAAGAGAAAAAGTAGTGAGGGGGGAAAAAATAACAAAATTTAAATTAAAAAAAGAAAAAAGAAAAAAGAAATGTAACTGAAGGGCACAGTTTCCAGACAACAAAGCTATGTGCTCAGATGGAGGGGAGAGAGGAGCCCATTCTAAAGTATATTGTGGTGAAATTCAAGAATACCAGGAATAAACTGGAAGCTCCTAGAAAGGAAATATAGGGCACATATGAAAGACCGGCAAAAACAAAGGCCAGATTTCTCACAATAGCATGGAAAATCAGAGGATAAAGGAGCAATGACCTCAAAATTCTAAGTGAAAATTATTCATCCAATTGAAAATTCTTTACCTAGCCAACTTGACAATCAAATATAATAGTTTGTTTTAAAGCTATTTCATGAGAAATCTTCAAAAACAAAAAAGGGACAGCCTAACTAGCCCTCCTATAGCTACCAGAGATATGCTCTCACAAAATGAGGAGCCAAAAAAGAGACATCCACAGAGCCCAGAGAACAAAGGATCGATACAGACAGAAGCCAGTGGGATTCCCCAGGTGATAGCTGGGCAGCAGGCCCAGAGAGCCTTATGACCAGACTGGAACACGGGCACTGGGGCTCCAATTTAGATGACTCCAGGGGGTAGGAAGTGGAGTCATGAGTTCATCAGACAGGTGAAAAATCACAGAGAGACCTTTTGAGCCCTCAGAGAGGATGGGAAGCCAGACCACATTCAGAGAACACAAAAAATAAGACAATTACAAGTTCCAGGAAAATCAACACTGTACAAAAGAGGAAATCTCATGACACACTACTTGTGCCTCAGCAGTTCCTAATGCTGTCATAATCAATCATGAGAAATACCAAAGGATTTGACCACAATTTATGAAGGGAAAGCTCTACTCCTACTTACTAAGACACGAAGTCATAAATAACATACCAATTTGGCTAATTTATACATTGTGTTTTAAAAATATAGAGGTGAATACCAAAAGAAAGAGCTAGAAAGAATTTTAAAATTACTGCCCTAGGAAGCAGGGTTGGTTTTTGCTTCTAAGTTCTTAATTCTATTTATTTTCCAATTGTAATAAAAATAATTTGAAAGAAGTAGATATTATTCTTAATTTATTAATGATAACTGATAACAAGAACTGTCAGTGAGCATTTGTTGTGGGCCAGGCATCGAGCTGAGAGCTTTACACGTTATCCATACTACCCTGGCCTGTAGCCTCTAAAATGATTCTTATTGCCATAGACTAAATATTTGGGTCCCTGCAACATTCATAGGTGGAAAACGAACCCCCAGTGTGATGGTATTTGGAGGCTGGGTCTTTGGGAAGTATTTAGGTCATGAGGGTGGAGCCCTCATGAACGGGACTGGTGCCCTTATAAGAGGGACTCTAGAGAGCTGCCTCATCCCTTCCACCCCGTAAGGACACAGAGAAAAAGAAAGTCACTCATAAACCAGAAGTGGAGCCTCACAAAACACCAAATCTGCAGGTAAAGGTATCCTAAACTGCAGACCTGTGAGTAATAAACATGTTGTTTCTGAGGCACCCAGCCAACGCTATTCTATTTCAGTAGCCTGAAGGGAGTGGGACACTATTATCATCACTCTATTTTACAGATGAGGATACTGAGGCTTACAGTTAAGCAACTGGCCAAGCAGAGTGAAGATGCAAGTTCAGATTTAACTAAGGAATCTGGGCTCCTATTCTATACTGTCCTTAAATTGTTTTTCTGTCCTTAAATTTTTAAAAACTTTATTTCCTATGCCATTCTAATAGGCACTAAAAGAATTATATATTAGTACACGCATCACCCAGACACACATCTCCTGTTGAAAAAAAGATTCTTGATAAAAGTGACCATATTCTGTCATCTATACAAGCTCTGATGGGCAGTTCCTCTTTTTTCTTTTTTCTAATGTTCTAGGTTGCCTAAGTGAAATTAAAGCTTTTCTTATTCAAATTTCAAGTGGAATATTTTATAAGATAAAACTCCACTAAAAATCAAAAGGAAACAGTACTCATTGGCAGCAAGCACCAAAATCTGGGCACTGGAGTTCTGTCGAATGAGGAGACCCTAACAAACCCAAATGTACCCGGGAAATAAAAGTTATAGTTTTCATAACTCCCCAAGAAGAATTTTCCACCTTTTTTGAGAAAGGGTGCAGGAAACCGATCCTCAGATCCATTGCTGGTGAAGGAGTAAATTAATATAACACCTAGGGAGTAAATTTGGCAATATTCACTGCAATCTCATTTCTGGGCTTTCATCCTACAAATATATGGCACACAGGAGACGTGTGTATGCATGAGGTTCTTTACTGCAGCATGTTTTTTAATGACAAACGATTGGAAACTGCCTTTCAAATTAGGACTGGTTAAATTACAAAACAGAACTAATGGATTACATGGCAATTAAAAGGAGTGTTTAAAGCAATGTCCACAAGAGTCAAACAACAGAAGGAACCCAGATTTCCATCAACAGATGAATGGATAAAGATAAAGAAGATGTATGGTGACTAGCATTACATAATAAAAAAATAATAAAATAAATAAATCATTCATAAAATCAAAAAAAAAAAGAAGATATGGTATATATATACAATGGGATATTATGCAGCCATCAGAAAATGAAACCTTACCATTTGCAATGACATGGATGGAACTAAAAGATATTATACTAAGCAAAATAATTCAATCAGAGAAAGACAATTATCGTATGATTCCATTCATATGTGGAAGTTAAGAAACAAAACAGGATCACAGGGGAAGGGAGGGCAAAAAAAATAAGATGAAATCAGAGAGGGAGACAAACCATGAGAGACTCTTATTCACAGGGAACAAACTGAAGGTTCCTGGAGAGGAGGTGGGTGGGAGGATGAGGTAATTGGGGGATGGGCATTAAGGAGGGCACGTGATGTAATGAGAACTGGGTGTTACTTGCAACTGATGAATCAATGAACTCTACCTCTGAAACTAATATTACCCTATATGTTAATTAATTGAATTTAAATAAAATATTAAAGAAAAAAAAGGAGTGCTTAGGGCACCTGGTGGCTCAGTTGGTTGAACCACTGCCTTCAGCTCTGATCATGATCCCAGAGTTCCAGGACCGAGTCTCGCATTGGGCACCCCACTCATCAGGGAGTCTGCCTCTCTCTCTCTTACCCGACCCTCCCCACTCTCATGCTCACTCTCTCTCTCTCAAATAAATAAATAAAACCTTTTTTTCTTTTTTTTAAAGAGTGCTTAAAGGCATGGACTCTGAATTGTTTGGGGTTAAGTCTGGATTAAATTCTATGTCACTTAATGCAGCACAGCCACCATAGGTCACAAAATCCTCAATTTTCAAGGATTTTGTCCACTGTTTGTTTAGCACAGCCATTATTAAAAATTAAATTACATAAGCTTATAATTAAATAAATATTACAAACAAAGATAATAAATACTCAATTCATCATCTCCTAGTTATTTTATCATACTGTTTGTTATCTATGTCTTGACTAGGCTATTTAGGTCTAAATACCTGTATGAGAGAAATATTATATAATGGTATGTGACTGGGCATCTCTTCCCAGGTTGGTGTTCAGTATCTTCATGAAACCAGCCACGGTGGGGATATTTACACCTCCGAAGTTGGCAAATGCTACAGATGGGAACTTTTTTCTTAGCCATGTGTTACGTATTATCAGCATACCACTGATATGTGTGTTCTGTACCTCAGGTTTGCCATCTGTAAAATCAAGATAATAATAGAACCTACCTGATAGGGTTGTCATGACGATTGATGAGTTAACGTATGTAAAGCGTTAGAAGAGTGTCAATATAAGGGTTAACTATACGTTGTATTATTATTATTGGCACAGGAAGATCTCCAAGCTATATTGTTACATTTTTTTTTTTAAGATTTTATTTATTTGACAGAGAGAAACACAGCCAGAGAGGGAACACAAGCAGCAGGAGCAAGAAAGGGAAAAGCAGGCTTCCCGCAAAGCAGGCCGCCCGACGCTGGGCTCGATCCCAGGACTCTGGGATCATGATCTGAGCTGAAGGCAGAGGCTTAACCACTAAGTCACCCAGGCGCCCCATATATTGTTACATTTTTTTAAGCTGGGAAAAGTATGTATGAATGCTACCTTTTTGACATAAAACAGGGAAAATTTTAAATACATATTCATAGTTTCTTATAGAGAGTAGCCTTGGAGGATGCCTGGGTGGCTCAGTCATTAAGTGTCAGCCTTTGGCTCAGGTCATGTCCCTGGAGTCCCCTGGATGGAGCCCTGCACTGGGTTACCTACTCAGCGGGAAGCCTGCTTCTCCTTCTCTCTCCCCCTCTGCTTGTGTTCCCTCTCTAGGTATGTTTCTTTCTGTCAAATAAATAAATAAAATCTTAAGAATGAAGGGAAGAAGGGAGGGAGGGAAAAAGAGAGGGAGGGTAGGAAAGAAGGGAAGAAGGGAGGGAGGGAGGACGGGAAAACCTGGGTAGAATGCACAAGGAATCAATCCAAGTGGTTACCTGGTTTGAGAAAGGAGGTAGAGGACTTGGTTAAGACCAGGAATTTTCATTGTACATTGTATTTCCATTGACTTTTATGTTTTAAACTATATCAATGTATCGTCTATTCAAAATGTTGCAATTTTTTTTAATAAAAGGAATAATTTTCATTGACTCAACAAGTATTTTTTCCTCATCTGCTGTAACCAAAATACTATGGGAGACACTCTGTGAGGCTCGAAAGGGACATGGACAAAGGAGAGACCATGGTCCCTGCCCTCCACGCATGCATGCCCCACCTGGGGGAGATGAAACATGCATGGGAGACTGCCTCCCAAGGGGGGGGGGGGAACACTAGTCCGGCCCTACAAAACACTACAGGGCTTTGCACTTCATTCACGATTAGAATGACATGAAACGGCTCTTTCAAGATACTTACCCTGTTGTATAAGGGATGTTTATGCCTCCTAGATTAATACTTTCACACCCAACAATAAATAGAGTTGAAAAACACAGTAAAGACACACCACTGCAGATCATGGCGAGTTTAGCAGATTCTCTTGCACCAAGTTTCAATTTCTTTATAATGTAGCCTCCCAGGACAATGCCAACACCAGCACTAGGGACAATAATAACACCTAGAGAGAAGAGAAGAACAGGATTAAGTGAAGTCACAGATATTATAATTTATTTTCTAGTTACTCTGTTTCTACTTACTTATTAGTATTAAAGTAAAAATCAAAAATACTGTAATCAATAAATCTTCAATGTGTATGATTTTATAGTATAATTTCTTTTCAAAGGACTCATAGTCAAAATGTAAAATAACTTTTACAAAGCAATAAAATAAAAACAAGCAACCCACTAAAAGTCAATAAAACTTGAATGGGCCCCTCACTAAAGAGGAAATCCTGCTGGCCAATAAACACATGAAGGTGTTCACCCTCATGCTAAGAGAGAAATACAGATTAAAACCATAGTAAAATATTACTCTACACCATTTGTGTTGATAAAAATTTAGAAGTTCAATATTACCACATTTTGACAAAAATACAGAGCAATGGGCATTCTATATGGTTGATGGGATGGAAATTGTGAGAGCTGTTGAGAAACAGTTTGCCATTTTCTGGTAGAGTTGAAAATACACACATCCTGTAACAGGTAATTCTATTCCTGAATCTATACCCTGAAGAAACTCAAGCACACGGAGACCAAAAAGAAGTGTACAGGATATTTGAAGCATCATAACATCCAAAAACTGGAAATGAACCAGAAGTCCATTGCGTGTTGTAAGTTCATGTAACACAATTCCACTATACAGCAATAAACATGAAGGAATATAATAACACACAACCATGAGCATGGAGGATACAAATACAATGTTCAATGAAAGAAAAACAGAACACATGACATGATGGCATTTGTAAAAAGCTCAAGTGCAGGTAAAACTAAACGATTTGTTTAGGAATATCCAGGCAGTGTAACTATGAAGAAAACCCAGGAAATAAGTGTCATAAACCCAGGATAGTAGGGGAATAGGTGGGGTCAGGAAAGGATACACGGGGCTCCTGGACTACTGAAAAGACCATGCCATGACCTGGGTAACAGTTTCACAGATGTTCACTTTATAATTATTCATTGGCTCTAAATTTTGATTAATGCATTTCTGTGTGCATTATATTTCACACTTTTAAAAAACTAAAAAAGCCTGCCCCAGGAACTTTATAATCTAAAAAAGAAATATACCAAATGAAACAATTATACAAAAGACAGGGAGAATACAAGGAAAAAAACATCTGAAACTTCCTTGGGAGAAATCAAGGTGGGCTTCACAGAAGTAGCAGTATTTGTACTGAACAGGGTATGAAGAGAAAAATAAGGTGAAGACTGAAATGATACAACGATGTCATAGAGATCTTGGCAAGAGCAATGTTAAGGCTGTTGTGAAGGAAGAAGCCAGACTGCAATGGGTTGTGAGGAGGATCTAGAGATTAGAATTCAGACTCTTTCTAGAATTTAGGCTATAAGAGGAAAATGGGTATGACTCTAGAGTAAGAGTGGAATCAAGGTAGAGTTGGAGCTTGGGAGTTCATTTGTTAAGACAGGAAGGGACTAAGTGTATTTATATATGGACAAAAATAAATTAAAATGGAATGGGAGATTCAATGTGGTGAGAAGAGGTTATCTAATGCCAATGCAAAATCCTTGAGCAGTCAAGAGAATATGGAATTAATAGGCAGATAATCAGATTAGCAATGGATGGGGAGAGAGAGAGAGACCCCTTCCTTCAGGCTGGGAACAGGATAGGGGGGAATAGGGTGGGGGATAAATCAACAGGTGGATGGTAGCTCCTCAAATTGTAGCTTTTCTTTTTCATTATTTTTCCATTATTTTGCAAACATTCTATAATACATATTGTAGTAGAACACTGGAAAAGCAGAGAAGTATGAAGGAACAAAAATCCACTGCTTTATTCTGGCCTATTTCACTCATCTTTTTTCCATGCTTATCGCCTTCAAGAATTGATAATGTGCTATAGATTCTTTTTTTATATAGCTTTAGTTTTTATTTCTGCGGCTTTTTTTCTGTGTAACTGAAAACAAAACCAAATCTTAGAGGAAAGGGATATGGAGAACTTTAAATATAGCCAAGGATTAGAATAATTGTTGTAGGAAAGCAAAGTGAGCAGTAAATGACAATATGTAATGGGCTTTGCAAATGGAGAGTCCAATGGGTCTAGATATTAGATTTCAGAAGTCTGCAGAGCACAGCTGAATGGCTCACTCTAGCATGTTCAGCAACCTACGTAAAGGAGCAGAGAAGGATTAGATTAATCTAAAATCTCTGCTTTGCCTGGCAACCAGTGTTCATTTTGTAATCCTCACCAGAGTCCTGATTTTATAAAATCAGTAATGGCCTTTTTACAGATGAGGAAATTGACAGCTCAGAGAAGTGACTGGACCAGTAGTACACACAAGGGAGAGAGAGTCTAAGGGAAACTGAGATCTCTGATTCCCAGCCCAACTCTCTGTCCACATCACCACAGATGTCTTTTAGAACCGTCAGGTCCCTGGAATCTTTAAGGGAAATTGACCAGAGCTCTGGGCTCAAATGAGCTGGTTAATAAAGTATCGTCATCATTAAAAAAAAGTACACATGTTATATATACGAATAAAGAGATGAAGTTTTACCTTTAAGGTGAGAATGATACCTTCCTAAAATCCTTATTTCATTTGAACAATGTATACTGTTCTAGATGCCCAGGGTAACAAAACAAATCTCTATTCTCATAGTTCAAGTCTTAATTTAAAATCAATACAGTTTACGCGCAGAAATCAGTTGCATTCTTATACACCAACAACGAAAAAATAGAAAGGGAAATCAGAGAATCGATTCCATTTACTATAGCACCAAAAACCATAAGATACTTAGGAATAAACCTAACCAAAGAAGTCAAGGATCTATACTCAAAGAACTACAGAACACTCATGAAAGAAATTGAAGAAGACACAAAAAGATGGAA
>PITA01011133.1:12918-68390 GCA_004023965.1 Spilogale gracilis | reverse complement strand
TATTTTTCAATTCTTAGCATATTTAAATGGAATAACAAATGTTAACAGCATCTACATAATGACAGGTCTGAGGAGGGAAGGGATGAGGCATGCAGCCTGGGGCATATTCAAGTGAAGGTCCTTACAGAACTTTGAAGTGGCAAGCATAGTGGGTTGTGATTGGAGATGGGAACCTGATCCTCTTCCTAGGTAAGGCAAAGAAAGTCCCTTACAGAGAAGTGAGAGGGGAAGCCACAGAATGGGTGACTTCCCCAGAGAGGGACTATTCTTGAGGAGGCTAGTCTGAAACTTGGGAGACTTCCAGGCCAGAGGCAAAGCAGCTAAATCCCACCCTTGAGTTGCTTATGTTTTTTGTGGGGTTTTTTTTAAGATTTTTATTTATTTGACAGAGAGAAACACAGCCAGAGAGGGAACACAAGCAGGGGGAGTGAGAGAGGGAGAAGCAGGCTTCCTGCCGAGCAGGGAGCCTGATGTGGGACTGATCCCGGGTCCCCGGGATCATGACCTGAGCCGAAGGCAGTCGCTTAACCAACTGAGCCACCCAGGCGCCCCTGCTTATGGTTTTTAATTCAAGGTGCAGATTAATTCTCAAGACCAGGCTGGGAGAGGAGCTGGGGGACTCAGCTATGCCAGCTGGAGCCAGATCAGGTAACCTTCTGGAGGAACAGGGTCGAGGTTAGCCTAGAGGTGCAAAGCCTCTGATCTCCTGGGGCAAACTTCCTCTAGGTAAGGAAACCAGAAAAAGAACGAAGAATAATCATCAAGAAGGGAAGTTGCAGAGGAGACCGAGAAGGGGGGACAAAAGCCAGTTCAGTTGGGATGGCCAGAGAACAGATGGAAAGAATCTGTGTCCTTGACAACATTGAGACACTAAATCACCCAAGTCCAAAGCTGCCCCACTTCTGAACTACTTGTTCTGTAAAGTAGTACATTTCCACACTTAAAAAATAAGAAGTGGGGCACCTGGGTGGCTCAGTTGGTTAACGACTGCCTTCGGCTCAGGTCATGATCCTGGAGACCCGGGATCAAGTCCCACATCGGGCTCCCTGCTCTGCGGGAAACCTGCTTCTCCCTCTCTCACTCCCCCTGCTTGTGTTCCCCCTCTGGCTATGTTTCTCTCTGTCAAATAAATAAAATTAAACAAAAAAAATAAGAAGAAGAAGAAGTAACCTAAATCGATGGATTAAGAAATTCCCCAAAAGAGCATATTTACCAAAAGGTCTTAAGAACCCAGAGAATGAAGTAAAAATATCCAATAGGTGAACAGAAGAGTCACAACGACTACAGCAAATCATCTCGCCTTATGAATTCTATCTTATGATTACATTTAAAAGTTTATGAAGAATAAGACTGTTAGACACATATTCAGTTTTTTAATTTTTTATTTATTTAAAAAAATATCTCTATATTTGGGGCACCTGAGTGGCTCAGTCGTTAAGTGTCTGCCTTCAGCTCGGGTCATGATTCAGGAGTTCTGGGATTAAGCCCTGCATCCCATGGGGCTCCCTGCTCGGCAGGAGGCCTGCTTCTCCCTCTCTCACTCTCCCTGCTGTGTTCCCTCTCTAGCTGTGTTTCTCTGTCAAATAAACAAATAAAATCTTTTAAAAAATTTCTATATTTAAGTAATCTCTACACCCAATGTGGGGCTTGAACTCACAACCCCATGAGCAAGGGTCCCATGCTCCACCAACTGAGCCAGCCAGGCACCCCTTGGTGATTTTTCTTTCAAAGACTTTATTTATTTATTTGAGAGAGAAAGAGAGAATTCGAGAGAGTACAAGCAGAGGGAGCTGCCGAGGGAAAGGGAGAAGCAGACTTTCCTTGATGAGTAGGGAGTCCAGCGGGGGCTCCATCCCATGAGCCTGAGACCATGACCTGAGCTCAAGGCAGACACGTTCAACCAGCTAACCCACGCAGGCACCTCCCCTCAGTGATATTTAAAGGACCAGAGAGAAAAGTCCAGCAAAAGGCAAATCTGCTATATAGGCCCTCAGTTTCTTAAGACAAAATATGTGAATATGTATGTATATATACACATCTATATATTCATATACATAAATGTGTTTATCATGTACACACCCACATATATGTGCATACACTCACATATACACACATATGTGCATGTAATACATTATGTATGTATATACGCACAAAATTTGCCCTATGCAGGAGGCACTGATGAATGCATACACAGTTCTGATTATTTAAGTGGTGACAGGGAAAGCAGGGTATTGACCAATGGAGGTTGAAAAAAAGTTTAAGGTACTCTTGCCACCTAAGGAGAGGATTTTTGCCAGAATAATTAGAATAAATAGAGCTTTCACAAAGCTCCAGTTTTAATAAGGTTTCAAAAGCAGTGTGAGTAATGGAGGGGGAAGTACCCTGCTTTGTTCCCATGGTCATGCTTCTCTGCGGTAAACTCTTCTCAGCAGATCCTGAATCATCGGGGGAGATTAATAAGCCCTTTTCCTACCTAACAATTAACCCCAGAGTACTTCAATGTACTGGTACAGGTTTTACTTCAGAGTTGTTTGCAGGACCATGAATGAATTTAACAGGCTCTAGATGACAAATTTAACCATAAAATTTTTGAACTTATTTCCTTCAACGTATTATAAAGACAGTCTGTGCTGGAATTATGGAGAAGAAAGGGGGATGCATATTTTCACCCTTCTCTCCCTCAAATTAACAGCACCACCATTCGAATTAGACAGCCGGAGTTCATTTAGAGACTAGTAGTATTGACTAGCTCTTTCCTGTTCTTCAAACCCTCTAACCTCCAGGGGTGGTGCTTCTCCGGATTCGAACAGCTGCGCATTTCCAACATAGTATTCCCTACATGGTGTCAAATGACAGAGGATGAAGTTTTGGTGACTGGATGATTTATTCACTTAGTCATCGTTGTTCCATTAAGGGAAACAATAAGAGGCTTTTGTTTGTGTTTCTCTGTGTAGGGTGTGAGGGATAAAGAGAAGAAAATACCCATATAATGAAATCTTGGTCCTCTTTTTTCCTCTCTCAAAAGAGGTCTTTATCTTCAAATTACTATAAATATATCATAAATATATCATTTAAAAAATATTGCACTGTGGTCCTTCCTACGTTGTTGCTTCATATTTTCCTGGAAGTTTCTTTTTTTTCCTTTTTTATTAGAAAAAAGAATACATGAATATCTTCTAATCATAAAACATTCAAACATTACAAAAGCATACAGAGTAAAAAACAAAGATCTCCCTTCATTGCCCTCCCCCAGCCCTCCTCTTCCATCGTTCAGCCCTTACAAAAAAGTTCTTTTATTTTTTTAAACCTCTATTACCACAGTTTGGGGCACTTTCATAACAACAGATGGCATATTGTAAGCAACAGGCAGATAACAGGCAGATTCCAAAATATAAGCAATCAGAAATCACTGAACATGAAACTCACTCTGGAACACATTCCCAGAAAATGCCAGAACAAGTCATGGCAGAGTGACTCAGTACAGATCAGGGAGCCTCCCTCTCCCCGCCCCCACCCCTGAAAAATAGGCACAGGGAACCAGGAACATCTGGGTGTGCTTCTGGATAGCCTTGAACTAGCTGGATGTCCTTGAGCAACTTTTGTTTCCCCACGTAGGCACGTCAGTGGGAGCATGAAATGAGAGTGTGTTTAAGTGCCTGATGAGCAGTACGTTTTGGGCATGTATTAGTTTTCCTCCCACTTCCAGAGGAATTTCTAAAGCACACATTGGTTTCTTTTTGCTGAAGTTCTAGTTATGTCTGCATGTTCATGGGGAATTTTAAAATCCTGTTTTGTATACTGTTTAGAAAAGGTGAAAAAGAGCATGGTTTGCTCTCCTGCCAAGCTGCTCAAAGCACATTGGTGTTTTTATTTAGAGACTGATGCAGAAATAGATCCGCGTTGCATTTGGGTTCAGGCAATGTATGTGGATTCAGTCAAGAGCATCCAGGATCAAGAAATCCTAATAATCGTGGGTCTGTTACCTCCTGGAATTCTGTATCATTCCAGGAGATAACATACCCATAATTAAGGGAAGTTGAGTAATGGGGCAACATTAATGCAAGAACATTGGGTTACCTTTAAATTATTCGTGTAATATCACGAATATTTTGGGAGTTCAGAAATTTTGGGTTTTGTCACCAAGAAAACTACTCTGCTATCAGCCAAGAGGCAAGTTCATAATAAGGTGAAGAAAAGATGAAGGCTTCTGGACGGATCCTCGAGCGTTTTCTGCAGTCTGTGAAGCCTGGAGCGCCCTCTACTGGTTACCTTCCAGAGAGCCAGGCAGCTAATGGTTTCACGGAGGATTCCCAATTTTTGAATCACCGTAAATATAACACTTTCTCTCTGTAACTTCCTTACTGAGTGACTTTTTTCTCAAGGCTTATCCTCTGAAAGAGAGAGCAATAACTTTTTTGGGGGAACCAACTTGATTCCTTAATCAGAAGTGTGCCTGACATGCTATTTAAATATGATCAATTATCAGCTAGATCTTAATTTCTAAAAGAAACAGCATGTTGGGGGGCGCCTGGGTGGCTCAGTGGTTAGGCGACTGCTTTCAGCTCAGGTCATGATCCCGGGGACCGGGGATCAAGCCCCACATCGGGCTCCCTGCTCAGCGGGAAGCCTGCTTCTCCCTCTCTCACTCCCCCTGCTTGTGTTCCCTCTCTGGCTGTGTTTCTCTCTGTCAAAGAAATAAATAAAATCTAGAAAGAAAGAGAGAAAGAGAGAAAGAGAAAGAGAAAAAAAAAGAAAGAGCATGTTGGAAGAATAACTGAATTCAATATAGTGACCACAAAAAATATTTAACTGGATTTTACATTTTAAAAAATATATTTTGTTGTAAGGCACACAGTTTCTAAAGTACACTAGTCTCTCCATACTAGTTTTTCAACTTCCTGTGAACCTATAATTACTGCGAGATAAAAAGTTGGAAAAAAAAATCTAGTGACTAGGAGCACGTGGGTGGCTCAGCTGTTAAGTGTCTGCCTTCAGCTCAGGTCATGATCCCAGGGTCCTGGGATCCAGCCCCACCTGGGGCTCCCTGTTCAGCGGGAAAGCTTGCTTTTCCCTCTCCCACTCCCTCTGCTTGTGTTTCCTCTCTCGCTGCCTCTCTCTCTGTCAAATAAATAAATAAAATCTTCTTTTTAATTTTATTTATTTGTCAGAGAGGAGAGAGCACAAGCAGGGAGAGTGGCAAACAGAGAAGCAGGCTCCTCACTGAGCAAGGAGCCCAATGCAGACCTCGATCCCTGGACTCTGGGATCATGCTCCGAGCCTTAAGACAGACGCTTAACCAATTAAGCCACCCAGGGGTCCTTAAATAAATAAAATCTTTTTTTAAAAAATCTAGTGACTACTTTGCAGATTTAAATGGTTGAAATCTTTCTTTGAATTTGCTGAACCCTAAAGGAAAGAAAATGCCAATGACAGAAAATTGTGCATCCTTTGTGATTTGAATTCTATTTTTCTTTCCCTCCTTTTGCCAGTAACCAGCAGCCCTTCCTGATGTCTTGAAGGACCTTCAAGTGTCCAGCAAGAACAAGTATGCCCACACTCACTGGCCATCAGAGCTAACTGGATTTCTAATGTGAACTAGCTCACTGTTTTTCACACATGTGTTTAAAAGCAGAACCCTTATCTTCTAGGGCAGTGTAACCCAGAATTCATCCACTTTTCATTCATCGATGCATTCATTTTTTTCCCCCAGTTACTGAGCATCTATTCTCTGCCCATGCACTGTCGAGATTTCATGAGTATGTGCCATTTCTAACCAGATAGGGGTCCAAAATATAACCACATTCCTTTTAACGTTAAAACTAAACAACTCTACCACACGCACACGCACGCACGCATACCAATCCCAGGAACGCATCTTTTTCTCCTTCCCCAGAATTCTTCTCTGTAATACCTCCATGAACTCCAGGGGGCAGGCTCCGGCTGGGACCCAGTCTTCCTCTTGCTTGCCTACTGGTCTCTGCTGGGAGTGTGGAGACTCGGAGTATTTCCTTCGCCCCCAGCATTGCCCTGGACTGCGTCCCTACTCACACAGATAGCCGCAGTGAGTCCTAGAAGAGGGAAGGAAGATGTCCTTTCCTGCCCAGTTATTAAACAGAAAGGGCAGATATCCCAAACTGCTCTTTAAACACACACACACACACACACACACACACACACACACCCCTTTTCCTAGATGACTGGCACTAGAATACCCAGTCTTGCATCCATGACCTCTGAAGTCTCTAAAATCAAGTAGCCTGTCTGATTTGGAATCATCAGTTACAGTCTTGGTTACTTTGTTCCCCATAAAGCAGACAACAGAGCTGCCTTGGTTGAAGTAGGTGTAGGGCTCTGTCTCTTTCCCCGCTGTCTTTTCTCTGTATATCTCCCCTCCTAGGGTGGTGGACATTGAGGTACCACTTGGAACCAGGACGTTTTGTGAAATACAGATTGAAAGCCACTGATCTAGGGGCACCTGGCTGGCTCTGTCAGAAGAGCAGGAGAATTGATCTCAGGGTTGTGAGTTCAAGCCCCACCTTGCGCATAGAGAGTACTTAAAAATAAAATCTTAATGAAACAAAGAAGGCCACTAATCTTTTCTAAAACTCTTATTTTACAGATGAGAAAAATGAGACTCAAAGTGTTGTAAACTGTTGATCTGGAACTCAAGCTAAAATCTCCTGGATTTACATCCCTTGCTCTTTTGGTTGTATTGTATTGTTTCTTTTTTTAAATCTCAATGAAGATTTATTTGTTTTATGTCTCATTCCCTCCAAGCACAACCTTAGGTAGTTACACCTTGAAAAATAAATCTCATAAACTAATTTATAATTGGATATCTATAGCTAAAAATAGCTTGGTAAATTGCTTCTATCAAGCCTGGGTGGCTCCGTGGGTTAAGCGTCTGCCTTTGGCTCATGATCCCGGGGTACTGGGATCAAGCCCCTCTTTGGGCTCCCTGCTCAGTGCTGAGCCTGCTTCTCCGCCTCCCTCTGTACCTCCCCCTGCTCATGCTCTCTCTCAAATAAATAAATAAATAAAATCTTTGAAAAAGTGTATCTAAGTCAGGAGGAAACAGCACACTCAAATAAGGATAATTCAATTTACACAAGTGTGTGCAGTGTGTAGAGAGACCATCAGGGATAACCGTATCAGGGCTAGTCCTACCTGTTGATCAAGGAGGGAGCACTCTCTCCAGAGAGATGCAGAGCCTGCCAGAAGAGGAGCATGACCTTTATAGTCAAGGGACCTAGGCAGCACAAGGTGACCTTTCAGGGATGAAGCTGGACAATTATACCACCACCTTCACTGTCTTCTCTTCCTGTGATCTCTGCTGGAGAGCTTCATTGGCTGAACCCAGCTGGAAACCAAAGACACCGAACAGACCACATGGGCCACGCTGTGGAGCAGTGTGAAGAAGTGTGAAGTGTAGGTCTGGAAGACAAATGGATATTCTTTCTACAAAGTAATACAATTTAGCAAGTAGTCAGAGCTGGGTATTACACCAAGATTCTAGAAGGAAAACAAAACAAACAAAACACAGAAGCCATTTTAGTCTCTACCTTCCTGCCATAGCCAATCAGTCACTTAATGGAGGCAGTCCTATCCTTTATAAACACTTATTTTTGTTTTTTAAGATTTTTATTTATTTGAGAGAGAGATCACTAGTGGGGTGGGGAGGGTAGAGGGAGAAGTAGACCCCAGCTGAGCATGGAACCCAAAGCAGGACTCGTTCCTAGGACCCTGGGATCGTAACCTGAGGCAGATGCTTAACCAACTGAGCCACCCAGGTGTCCCTTATAGACACTCTTCGATCCATTTCTCTAACCTCCAGCTTATTTGCCACTCACTTAGTTCTGGTCCCTACCACATCAAACCTGGATGTATGATAACTTCCTACTAGTGCCCAGACCTTACTCTCCTAGCTTCTCACCACAGATGGCATCATTTCTAAGTTGCAAGTCTATGTACTTCTCTGCTTAATACCCTTCAGTGACCTGACATCACCTCAATGCATTCTGTATCAGTAATAATTTCTCTTACAAGGTAGTGGCTTAAACATCAAAAAGAATAAAATCCTGCCATTTGCAAGGACGTGGATGGAACTGGAGGGTATTATGCTGAGCGAAATAAGTCAATCAGAGAAAGACAATTATATGATCTCTCTGATATGAGGAATTTGAGAGGCAGGGCACGGTCATGAGCGGTAGGGAGGAGAAAAAAATGAAACAAGATGGGACCAGGGAGGGAGACAAACCATAAGAGACTCTTAATCTCAGGAAACAAACTGAGGGTTGCTGGGGGGTGACAGGGGAGGGATAGGGTGGCTGGGTTATGGGGGAAAATGTAGTGGCTTAAAGCAACAATAATTATGTTTTCTCTCTCGCTGTTTCTATGAGTCAGGAATTTGGAAAGGGCTTGGCCAGGAAGTTCTTCCTTGGAGTCTTGCATGAGGACACAATCAGATTTTGGCCAGGCCTGCAGTTAGCAGAGGCAAGGATCCCTGAGGGCCATCTTGGAGCCTTGCTATGACACTACCTGGATAACGTCTAATCCTAAGATATCCTACAGGACCATTCACTCCTGTCATCAGGGATAAGGACCTACCATGTCCCAGCACATCTCAAGTTTGCTATTTTAGAAGTAAGAGGTGTTTCTTCATTGATTCACTTATTCCTCAGTCCAGGAATTAGAGGTAAGATGTATACTCTAGTTGATTCATTAATTTTCTTGGGGAAACTGGGTTAACACCACTTTAAAAGAAAGCATCTCGGAACACCTGGCCAGTGGAACATGCAACTCTTGATCTCAGTGATGTGAGTTTGAGCCACACATTAGGCAGGGAGATAACTTCAAAAAAAATTTTTTTAATTTAAAAAATAAAGCATTCTTTGGTTAGCATTATTGACAAATGCAAAATAATCTCTAAGTCATGTATATAAAACAATATGTTAAACTAAATAGGTATATTAGAGCAACATAACATACTTAACATATTTAGTTTAACTCATTTAATGCATTTGATAATTTAAATATAACATCATCAGGGGCGCTTGAGTGGCCCAGTGGGTTAAGTGTCTGTCTTCAGCTTGAGCCATGATCTCAGGGTCCTCGGATCAAGCCCCACATCGGGTTCCCTGCTCAGCAGAGAGCCTGCTTTTCCCTCTCCCTCTGCTGCTCCCCTTGCTTATGTGTGATCTCTCTGTCAAATAAATAAATGAATCTAAATAAGTAAATAACTAAAACATAATTACCATTTAAACCCAAAATTCAGTTAATAAATAAATTTACTAAATATTTTTCATGGGCTCTCTTTTCCTAAGACAAGATAATCACAACATTCTTCTTTATTTCCTCCTATAGCAGCTCCCAGCCCAATTCTTGATATAAAGTAAATGGTCATTAAATATTTGTTGAGTTAGATTGAATAATACAAGGAACAAATAATCCCTAGCTTTTCCTTTGCAGTTCCTTCTGAATTTCTGCAGAGCAGTGAACACTCTTGTGTTCTAGGCGCTATGCTAACAACAAAGAAAAAAAGAGACAAACCAAAAAGCAAACTCTTAACTACAGAGAACAAACTGATGATTACCAGAAGGGAGGTGGGTGGGAGGGATGGGTGAAATAGATGAAGGGGATTAGATGAAGGATTATAACGAGCACTGAATGATGCATGGAATTGTTGAATCATTATATTGTACACTTGAAACTAAGATAACACGGCATGATAACTACACTGGAATTTTAAAAAGAAATTTTTATTTAAAGCCAAGCCACCAAAGCAAATTAATTGTGGCATGTTAAAATAAATAAGAATTTTAAGAAATAAGATTTGAAATCAGGATGTAGGTTATTATTGATATGAACATTTAATACACTGCCTTTTTTGTTTCCCTCCTATGTTGTCAGTATATCCTAGAATTGCAGAAATAGGGGCGCCTGGGTGGTTCAGTTGGTTAAGCGACTGCCTCTGGAGACCCGGGATTGAGCCCCACATCGGGCTCCCTGCTCGGCGGGAAGCCTGCTTCCACCTCTCTCCCCCTGCTTGTGTTCCCTCTCTGGCTGTGTTTCTCTCTGTCAAATAAATAAAATCTTTAAAAAAAAAAAAAAGAATTGCAGAAATACATTATGTCAAAGATGTGGCCCATGTCTCTTGCTTCCCTGTGGTTTGTCCAGGAATGTGATGACTATGACAATTACATATGCTGTGTAAAGCTAGACTGACATCCTGTTGTCTTCCAGGAGCTCCCTGGCTTTCTGCCACATATATACATTTGCAAAATGCATCTGCAGAGTTAAGCATGTTTAATCTTGAGAGCACTATGCACTTTAGAGGAAGGAGAGGGAGAAAGCACTTTAGAGACTCTGGTTTCTATTCTATAGTAAACCTGGGTATAATATGCAATCTCTTACATGTTAAAGAAAAGACCGTTGATTTTCCTGGAAAAACATTTTTCTCTTCATATAATAACTTAAACATATTTACTTCAGGGCCATTAGTCATTATTTCATCATGATCACCATCATCACCATCATTATGATGTAGGTACAGTGAGAGGAAAAAAATTAACACCCCATTGTTCCTTCCAGAGTTAAAACTGTTATAGTTTAGGGGCACATTTTTTTTTCTTCTTTATTTTTTTCAAATTTTTATTTAAATTCCAGTTAGGCAAGGGGAACCTGGGTGACTCAGTCAGTTAAGCAACTGACTCTTGATTTTGGCTCAGGTCATGATTTCAGGGTTGTAGGATTGAGCCCTGAGCCCCAGTTGGGCTCCACCCAGCAGGGACTCTCCTTGAGATTCTCTCTCTCCCTCTGCCCCTCTCACTCATGCTTCCTCTCTCTCTCTCAAGTAAATAAACTTTTAAATTCCAGTTAGTTAACATGCAGTGTAATATTAGTTTCTGTACAATTTAGTGATCCATCACTTAAATACAACACCCAGCGCTCATCGCAAGTGCCCCCCCCCGTAACCCATCACCCATTTAGCCCAGGCCCCCACCAAACTCCCCTCCAGCCACCCTCAGTTTGTTCTCTATAGTTAAGAGTCTGTTTTATGGTTTGCCTCTCTTCTTTTCCCTCATGTTCATCTATTTTGTTTCTTAAATTCCACATACGAGTGAAATCACATGGTATTTGTCTTTCTCTAACTTATTTCGCTTAACATAATACACTCTAGCTCCATCCACACCGTTGCGAATAGCAAGATTTCTTTCTTTTTTATGGCTGAGTGGTGTCCTCTTATGTGTATACACCACAGCTTCTTTATCCATTCACCAGTCGTTGGTCATGGGGGCTCTTTCGGGAACTCAGCTATTACTGATAGTGCTGCTATAAACAACGAGAGGCATGTACCTCTCCAAATCCGTATTTTTATATCCTTTGGGTAAATACCTACTAGTGCAATTGCTGGATTGTAGGGTAGTTCTGTTTTTAACTTTTTGAGGAAACTAGGAGCACATTTTTAAATTAATTATGAACATGAGACTTTGGGGAATAACTTGGATGGCTTCCAGCCAGCAAAGGAAGAGCTAAAGTGCTCTATAAGAAATGAACAAGAGGGGCGCCTGGGTAGCTCAGTCGGTTGAGCCTCTGCCCTTGGGGCGGGTCACAATCCTGGGGCACTCACTGGGATCAAGTTCCCCACATTGGGAATCCCTGCTCAGTGGGGAGTCTGCTTCTTCCTCTCCTTTGGGCCCTCCCCCTGCTTGTGTTCTCTCTCACTCCCTCTCGCTGTCTGTCAAATAAATAAATAAAATCTTTAAAAAGAAAAGAAATGAACAAGGGGCGCCCGAGTGGCTTAGTTAGTTAAGCATCTGCCTTCGGCTCAGGTCATGAATTTGGAGTCCTGGGATCAGGCCCTGCGTTGGGCTCCCTGCTGGGTGGGGAACCGGCTTCTCCCTCTCCCTCTGCTGCTCCCCCTGCTTGTTCTCTCTCTCTTTCTCTCTGTAAAATAAATAAATGAAATCTTTACAAAAGAAAAGAAAAGAGAAAAGAAAAGAAAACAAGAATTTGGGGGATAAGGAGAAATAGGGATAGGTGAAAGCTAAACAAGATGAGGGGGCACCGAGGCTGAAATCTGGCCCACTTTCTGCTGTCAAGCTGTGACCTGGGAAGCCAGCTAAAAGAGAGCTGCTTTCTTCTAAATGTGCACAAAGATGTCACACGGGTCAGCAGTGACCCCAAGAGGGACCCAGCATAATGCCAAGAGACTGCAGCCTGAAAGGAAGAGATACAGAGTGATTTCTTCGTAAGAAAGAATGGACCTGGGGTTTTTAAGCTCAGAAATGTTAAAGTCCAATCTAGGTCATGCGGCCCCAAATATCATCTCCTGCATGCCTCTCTTCCTTTGATAATAGGGGTTCACGTACACTGTAGATGAGTAGTTTAGAGAGAAGAGATTGAGGCAGTCTCTGTGAGGGGATGAGAGGAGGAAAAGAAAAGCAACACTGAGTTGAAGGCCTGTAATGTAGCTGGAAACAAGACCTCAACCAGAGGACACCAAGAGACTAAGCTCCAGAGAATCCTCAGGGGAATCCTCATCCCTGGGGATGAGTATTTGAACCAACTGCTATTTGAATTTCAAATCCATGCAGCTGACATTTATATTATACATACATAAATATCACCTAAGATCATTTGAGTTTTCAACAAATGGTACTGAAACAACCAGACATCCGCATGCAAAAAAATCAATCTAGACACAGACCTTACACACTTCACAAAAAAAATCACTCAAAAGGGATCACAGGCTTGCATGTAATACACAAAACTATAAAACCCCTAGAGGGTAACATAGGATAAAATCCAAATGACCTTGGATTTCCTGATGACTTTTTAGATACAACACCAAAGGCATAATCCATGAAAGAAAAAACTGATAAGGTGGACTTTATTAAATTTAAAATTTTCTGCTCTGTGAAAGATACTCTCAAAAAAATGAAAATATAAGCCCCAGACTAAGAGAAACTATTTGCAAAATACATTTCCCTAAAAAAAACCTTATCCAAAATATTTAAAGAACCCTTAAAACTCAACAGTAAAAAACAGACAACCTGATCAAAAAAAGAGCCAAAGATCTTAACAGATACCTCACCAAACAAGATATGCAGAAGGCAAGTGATCTGTATGCTTCACATCATATGTCATCAGGGAAATGCAAATTAAAAGCAACAGTGAGATATTCTGGATGGCCACAATCCAGAGCATTTCCAACATCAAATGGTGGTGAGGATATGGAGCAAAAGGAACTCACATTCATTGCCAATGGGAATGCCACTTTAGAAGACAATTTGGCAGCTCCTTACAAAACTAAAAATACTCTTGCCCTACAATTCAGCAATCATGCTCCTTAATATTTACCCAAAGGAGGTGAAAGTTATGCACACACAAAAACCTACACACAGATATGTATTGTAGCTTGTTTATACTTGTCCAAACATGGAAGCGACCAAGACATCCTGCAGTGCGTGAATGGATGAACTGTGAGATATCTAGACGATGGAGTATCAAGCCATGAAAAGACATGGAAGAAGCTTAAGTGTATATTACTAAATGAAAGAAGCCAATCTGAAAAGGTACAGAATGGGGTGCCTGGGTGTCTCAGTCAGTAAGCACCTGCCTCAGGTCAGGTCATGATCCCAGGGTCCTGGGATTGAGCCCCAGCATGTATAACACAAAAGGTGAACCGTACTGTGCACTATATGGACCCTGTGTCAAAGCACATTCACCAGTTGTATCAAACGTCCCACCCTGGGCGCGGGGGAAATGTTGAGAATGTAGGAGGCTATGCATGTGTGGGGGCAGGAAGGGTGTGGGGAATCTCTAACTTCCCCTCAACTTTATTATAAACCTAAAACTGCTCTAAAAAGTAGTCTATTAAAAAAAAATCACTGGAGGAAGTTGAGCTAATGAACTTGCTCAGGGAAAAACAGCCCATCTGTGATTGAAGTATGGCCCTTGCAACTTCTGCTTTCCGCCATGATGAAGTAAGAGGAACCAGATTTGCTGCCTGCCTTAAATATTTTTTAAACTAGGCAAAATATTTGAAACAACAGTTTCAGGCATTGGACAAGAAGCAGTAGAGAACAGTAATCTCTGAAGGGAAATAAAAAGATGAGGTCTATGGTTGCTCTGGCTTACTGCCTGGGACATTTCCAGGCAATGGCACAGATAGGGGGAAGCTAGGGCAAGCCCTGAAGTCTCCCCAAGTGAAGGAGACAGAGTTGAGAAGACTCAGGTGGCTGGAATTCACAGGATAAAGCACGAGAGAGACTGGCTGCAAAGAGACAGCGAGCTCCAAAGATCTAAAGAGGGTTCCTATGAAGTCTTCAGCCAAGTATTGATAAGCACGGATGAGGAAACTACTATGATCTTCCAGTTTGGGAGCTCAGAAGTGACAAGCAGTCTCACGGGGCTAAAATCAAGGTGTCAGCGGGGCTGAATTCCTTTTATTGGCTCTAGGGCAGAATTTGTTTCTTTGCCTGCCAGGGCTGGCTGCATTCTTTGGCACAGGGCCCCCGTTCCACTCATATTGCCCCTTTCTCATGCTGCCGCCTCTCCAGGTCTCCTCTTCTGCTTCTGTCTTTCATTTATAAGGAGGCTTATGATTGATTACACTGGGCCCACCTCATATAATTCAGGATCATCACCGCTTCTCAAGGCCAGCTGATTAACAAACTTAATTTCATCTGCAAATTTAACTCCCCTTTGCCTTGGAAGGTAACACATTCCCAGGGTCTAGACATTAGGACACAGATCTCTTCGGAGGCCCTCATCGCTTTGCCTACCATGCCATGTAGACTCTTTGGAATTAGAATTGTGCCTCTGCAGTGCCATCTGTAAGGAGGACAGGAAGCTATAGTCTGTTCCAGAGGCCAGTCTTTGCAACTTCGCTGGAAAATGAACTTAACATTCTCAGTATGTCTTTAGAGCTGCAGGAAGAAGTCTTTGAGCACTTCCAGATTCTTTTTAGGAGCACTCAAACATCAAGCCCATTTATTATTGTATTATTAGTTAATAATACAATAATTTATTGTAATAGATTAAGTTCCACAAAGGACATGCAAAATATTCTCATACTATTCCTTGCCCTTTTATTATTTATTCATTCATTCATTTTTAAAGATTTTATTTTTAAGTAATCCCTACACCCAACTGTAAAGATCAAGATCCCGAGATCAAGAGTGGCTTGCTCCACCAACTGAGCCAGCCAGGCGCCCTGAGAAAACATCTTATTCTATTTATTTATTTATTTATTTATTTATTTTACTGTTTTTTTAAGTAGGCTCCATGCCTAATGTGGGCCTTGAACTCACGACTCTGAAATCAAGAGTCATATGCTTTACTGAGCCAGCGAGGTACCCCTCCTCCCCCTTTTATTTTTTAATAATTGTTATTGAATTATAGTTGATATACATTATGCCTTATCCTAAAATATTATGAAATAGTGAGCCAGTTGATACAAAAGCCGTTATCTGACAAATGTGTCAGTGGGAGATACTTTTGCATTTGCAGCTAATTCAGGCCTTGTTGAGGTACCCAGCCACGTGCCATAGGAATTTGGTTCACTCAGCAGAAGCTTCAGTATACTCTTACAACATTTGTGGCTTAATGAAACCTTCCCATCCCCACTGCCTTTCTTCTTCTTCTTTTGGGGGACTAACTCAGGCAGCTGGGATCAAGCACAGCTGATTTTTCTAAGGAAGATATCACCTTCCAATGCCTTCACCCTTCTGTGGTTTCCAGACAACAGAAGTCTGGAGGAGATCTCCCAGTCCTAGTACTTTTCATGAGGTCATTCTAGCATTTCTGAATTTTCTTCTTTCCAAAGTTACCTGATGTTTGGCTTCCTAGTCTCAGGACCAGCCCCCCTTATTCAGTGGTGGCTCAGGCCGTTTGGCTTATAGTCAGTCTTCCATTCCAGCTCAAGTTATTTCATTCTCTTTGCTCCACTCATCTCCAGTGACAATGCCTCCATTTAGTTTCAGTCCCTCCCTCCACGGTTATCCACTGACCTTGCCTTCGCTGGGAACCAATACTGCACCAGAAGAGGAGGTTCCAACTCCCCACTCTCTGGCCACGGCATTCTGTTCTTCCATCTCCCTCACTCTGTTATTCTCCCCACTGCCTGTCATAAGTTAAAATCTCAGTAGTTATATTAGTTAATGTTTGCTATCTAATAAGCCATCCTAACATTTATTGGCATAAAACAACAACCATGACTGGGCCCGTGGCAATGGCAGAGGCAAACAGGGGCACGTGGAAACATGAGTGACCTTTAAGGCCTGAGCACTGAGTGGAAGTCAGTCACCTCCACTCACAAGCTACTGGCCAAAGCGAGTCATTTTGTCAAACCCAAAGTCAAAGTGTCAGGAAGTACACTCTGCCCACAAGGCCATTGCAAAGGTGTTGACACCGGGTAGAGGGGGCGGAGGTTAAAGCATCGGGGCCAATAATTCAGTCAGCCACAGTGGCTCACCACAATAAAAAGATTTTTCTCCCTCATTTCACAGTTCAGTGTAGTCAGCAGGAGAACTGTGTTCCACCCAGTCACTCAGCCACCGGGCCTTCTATTATGGGACTTTTCCATCTCTTCTGGCTTCATCATTCTCTGCAGGTGTGGAAAGGCAAAGTAGGTCAGAGGATCACCGCAGTAGGCTGATAGAGTCCCCAAAGATGTCCGCGTCCTAATCTCCACACTCTGGAAATATTATCTTATACTGCAAATGGGACTTTGTAGATGTGATTAAGGATCTTGAGATGGGGGAGATTATCCTGGATTATCTGGGTGGTCCCTAAATGTAATCACTGGAGTCCTCATAAGAGGGAAGCAAGAAGGCCAAAGGAGGAAGGAGGAAATGTGAGGATCGAAGATGTCGGGGTGAGGAAGAGGCCATGAGCTAGAGTGTGCAGGCAGCCTCCAGAAGCTAAAAAAGGCAAGGAATTGGATTCCCCATTAGGTCCTAAAGGAACCAGCTCTGTGAGCACCCTGACTTTAGCCCAGGGAAACTGATTTCTGACTCACAGCTCCTAGAAGTAAGAGAATAAAACTGTGTTAAGTAAATAAGTCTGTGGAAATTTGTCACAGAAGCAGTAGGAAAACTAATACAATCATAAAAGAAGTTTTTCACAGGCAGCCCTGTGCACATCTTTTTCACTCACTATTTGACTTAGTCACACAGCTGCTCCTGTCTCTATCTCAAAGAGACTGCGTAATGAAGTCTCTTAGGGTGGCCAGGGGGAAAAAGAAGAGGGTTTGGAGAATACCGCCTCCAAGCCCCTTGCGGATCCGCCAGCCAGACTGATGTCACTCACCCCCCCCCCCCAGAGCACCAAGCTCTTGCCCCAGACCAGACCTTTACAATTACAGCAATCACCGTCTTGTGGCGAATCCTGTGACAGATGATTGTGGTCTTCCCCCAAATTTCTGAGACCTTCCCACAGCAAGTTTATGCAAGGTATGGGCTCAGTTAAATGTGAGAGGGGAAGAGCATTATCTTTAATAATTTAGAATATAATGGATGCCTTTAAAATGAGGATGCACGTGTTCTGGCTTTCCTTTTTAGAAACTGCAAGGCAAAGGAAATTGTGTAAATAGCAAGGTCAGAGGAGTAACTAAAAACTGTGGTTGTAGAATACAAAAGAGTGAATAATTCAATACATTTGCTGAGTCAAAAAGCAGAAAGAAGCCTCAAGAGGTTGTTTGGCCCAACTCTCTGCTTCTGGGAAGGCTCAGACCAAAATCATCCCAGCTGGGGTTAGAGGGGGTGTGGGGCAGGGGAGGGATGGAGATAGGAAGTGGGGGGTGGGGTTAGGATCCGTTCTGTTCTATGAGCTCTAGGCACGGAGAAGGCATTGTATAGACCTTTTGAAAGTTGTGAATCCTCAGGTCATCTCTACAGTAGCTAACATGTTCAGTATCTGCTAGGTGCCTTACACACGGAAGACCTATGGGCACCCAGCTTAGCTGTCTTTTGACTTTGCGGAAGGGCTGAGGAGTGGGGAAACTTCTGGGCCTCAACCATATCGCAAGGAAAGCTAAACCTCAAGATCTCTTTCCACCTGATGGGGCTGAACTGCCCGGTTAGCATGGGGGCAGCTCCAGACAATTCATCTCAGAGTCCTCAAACTGATCAAGAAGAAGAGTGTCTCCGGGCACTTAGCTCAGCTGGTTAAGCATCCAACTCTTGATCTGAGGGTCCTGAGTTCAAGCCCTGCGTTGAGCTCAGGCTCCACACCCAGTCTATATAAGGAAAAAGAAGGAAAGAAAGAAAGAAAGAAAGAAAGAAAGAAAGAAAGAAAGAAAGAAAGAAAGAAAGAAAGAAAGAAAAGAAAAAAAGAACAAGAGTGTCTCCCTATTACCAACATGTGTATCAGTGAGTCTGATGCCTGTTCATTCAGACCTAAAGTCTGAAGAGAGGAAATCAGGACCTGCATGTCTGTCGATGCCCTCCTCTTCCCTTGCTTTCTCTCACATCAGGGTTCAAGAAGGTGGAGCTACTATCTCTCTCTCCAGTCCAGCCTCCCAGAGGTCTTAGGAGCAGGAAGGAATCTCTTGTTTACATCGTCAGGGGAGTTCTTCTTCTTCTTCTTTTTTTTTTTTTAAAGACTTTATTTATTTGACAGAGAGAAACACAGCCAGAGAGGGAACACAAGCAGGGGGAGTGAGGGAGGGAGATGCAGGCTTCCCGCCAAGCAGGGAGCCTGATCCCTGGTGGGACTCAATCCCAGGTCTCCGGGATCATGACCTGAGCCGAAGGCAGTCGCTTAACCAACTGAGCCACCCAGGCGCCCCGGTCAGGGAAGTTCTATGTTCAAACTCCTCCAACGGCCAAAGATCCTGCAACTAAGAGCAAGTGACTGCTCTCTCTTGCCCTGGGGCAGTAAGCCTCAAGGCTCAGGCCAGAGATGGAAAGGTGGGCATAAAATTTAGGAATGTATTTGTATTCAATATTTTAATATTTACAAAAGCAAGTCCTGTTTTATTAAGTGGAGAAGCTAGAACTCGTGAATTCTGTCTGATTCAAGTCTTTGCACTTACAGAACTTATTCTTGAACTTTTTTGCTCAAGGTCAGCCTGGCTTCATAATATATTTCCCAGCTTTTTCATTCCATTTTATTGCAACTTAATTAAAACTATTTGTTGAGGATCCATTAGGGACTCCTTACTATGTTACTGTGACGGTGGACTTCCTGCCCTCGAGATTTCAGTCCTTTGGGGCTTCCACTGGCCTCAGTTCTGCTGGCCCTGTTCCTGCCTTATTGCTACCCTCAGGTTTGAACTTTTTCCCTCTGTAGGCGAACCCTCCTTGAATCTCTTAATTTGAGTGTGACATCTGTTTCCTATTAGAATCCTGACTGAGAGACAGGAAGTCCGTAACTCTCCTGCCAGAACTCACATGGTAAATGGCTAGCTGAGCTGTAGGCCCTTCCCCAGTGCAGAGTTGCCGCCCAGTCCGGGAGTTACTGTCATTTCCCAGACCTTCTTGGGAAGGGTCCTGGTGTCAGGACCAACCATTTGTTCTTTTGTGCCATGGATACCTAAATCCCTTTTCAGAATCATGCTTTTTTTTTTCTTTAAGATTTTATTTATTTATTTACTTGAGAGAGAGAGAGAGAGCAGGGGGAAGGGCAGAGGAAGAGAGAGAGGGAAAGACAGAGAATTTCAAGCAGAACCCCTTTTAAGCATGGAGCCCAACTCAGGGCTTGATCTCCTGACCCTGAGATCATCACCTGAGCCTCACTCAAGAGTCAGATGCTTTACTAATGGAGCCACCCAGGCACAACCTGCCCCATCTTTAGTAAGGTTTTTATTTTGGATAATTTTCGATTTACAGAGAAGTTGCAAAGATAGTGTCTTAGTCCAATTGGGCCACTATAACAAAATACCGTAGACAGGATGGCTTAGAAACAACAGAAATTTATTTCACACAATTCTGGAGGCTGAGAAGTCCAAGAACAAGGCAATAGTGGATTCGGTGTCTCGTGAGGACTTGCTTCCTTATAGACAGCTGTCTTTTTACTGGAACTTCACATGGCAGGAGGGGTGAGGGGTTTCTCTGGGGCCTCTTTTATAAGGATACTAGTCCCATTCATGGGAGGCACTAAGCACCTCTCAAAGAACACATCTCTTAACACCATCATATGGGTCATTAATATTTCAACATATGGATTGGGTGTTGGGCATAGGGGACATAAACATTCAGTCCGTCACAATAGTAGAAAGAATTTCCTTTTATTCCCCACTCAGTTTCAGTGTCCTCCAATCTTATCATCTTACTGAGGTACATTTGCCAAAACTAAGAAACTAGTATTAGTATACTATCATTAACTAACCTCTAAACCTAATTCAGATTGAGCTCATTTTCCCATTAATGTCCTTTTTCTGTTCCACGATCTAATCCAAGATACTATGTTGTACTTAATCGGTAAGTCTTTTTAGTGTCTGGGATCTCTAGGTGGCTCTGTCGGTTAAACATCTGCCTTTGGCTCAAGTCATGATCCCAGGGTCCTTGGATCGAGTCCCACATTGGGTTCCTTGCTCAGCAAGAGCCTGCTTCTCCTTCTCCCTCTGCCTGCTGCTCCCCCTGGTTGTGCACGCACACACTTTCGCTTTCTGATAAATAAATAAAATCTTAAACAAACAAACAAAAAAGGTCTTCTCACTGTTCTTTGGTCTGTGACAGTGTCTGTATTTCCCTTTTTTTAAAAAAAAGATTTTATTTATTTGACAGAGAGAAACACAGCCAGAGAGGGAACACAAGCAGTGGGAGGGAGAGAGGGAGAAGCAGGCCTCCCGCCGAGCAGAGAGCCCGATGTGGGACATGACCCGAGCCGAAGGCAGTCGCTCAACCAACTGAGCCACCCAGGCGCCCCTGTATTTCCCTTTTTTTTAAGGTTTATTTTTTTTAGTAATCTCTACATCCCGGAATATTGTGCTACTTTGTTTTTGTTTTTGTTTTGTTTTGTTTTTTTAAAGATTTTATTTATTTGACAGAGAGAAACACAGCCAGAGAGGGAACACAAGCAGTGGGAGTGAGAGAGGGAGAAGCAGGCTTCCCGCCTGAGCAGGGAGCCCGATGTGGGCCTCGATCCTGGGTCTCCGGGATCATGACCTGAGCTGAAGGCAGTCGCTTAACCAACTGAGCCACCCAGGCGCCCCTTGTGCTACTTTGACTGAATGAGTTGACCAATAGAGTTAGAATTTAAAAATCTGAGTGATATGTTACCTTTAGTTCCATTTCAGTTACAGCATGGTTTCTCAAGACTCTTTTTCCCTAGATCATGTTTATTCTTTTCTTTTTGTACCTTTATGATTTTTGAAATAGTGTGCAGTGTGGGGCTCAACTCCATGACCCTGAGGTGAAGAGTCACAGGCTCTTCTGACTAAGCCAGCCAGCCTTCCCTTTTTTTCATGACCTTTGACAGGTACTTTTGAGGAGAATCAGCCAAGTATTTTGTAGAATTCCAGAATAATGTTTTAAATGTTTAAAATAGGATTATAAAGAAAACAAGTCTTATTGAAATATAGGTATTAGAATTTTTTTTAAATTGTGATATAATATATATGGGTTTTTTTTTTAAGATTGTATTCATTGATTCATCAGAGAGAAAGAACACAAGCAGCAGGAGGGGCAGGCAGAGTGAGAAACAGACTCCCTACTGAGCAAGGAACCCGATGCGGGGCTCGATCTCAGGACCCCGGGATAATGACCCAAGCCGAAGGCAGACACTCAACCAACGGAGCCACCCAGGCATCTCTCATAGGGGTTTTTAAATTAACACATTCAATAATTAGAACTAGTGGTAAGTCTAGTAGCTATCATAACTTTTAAATAATGGTGAGTATAAACATTATTTCAAGATTTTGTAACATCTGTAATATAACATGAAAATAGCTGTGACTTCTTTTGGTGGCAAAGTCTTGAATACCACTGTGGTTTGTTGCCTACAATAAAAGTTACAGAAAATAAAGGTGTAAATTTTTTTTCCCATCCAGTTTACAGATTCTCTGAATTCTGTGACCTTCATAACTGTCCTAAAAGGGAAGGACCCCAAGATGGGAAGAGATCGAGTTCCTGAATACCTACATATGGTAGGGAATCCACTCCCAAACTCTCCCCTATTGCTGAATACATTTTGCAAACGTAAGAAATAAGTCACACAGGGTTACACTATTTAAGTTTTGGGTTTCTCTATTAAAGCACCTAGCATGATCTTAACTAATACGGCTCTTAACTACTCAACATGATACACATACAAACATAATAACTAATGCAAAAGTGCATATTTTAGTACAAATTCAAGCTTTTTTTTTTACAAGTAACCAAAAGCTTCACCAAAAAGGGAGATGTTACCGGAAAAGTACTGCAATATTTCACTGAACACAAAGAGAAGTCAAATTATCAGACTTCTTAAAGGGGAAGGGTCAGAGCAGAACCAGGGACCTCCACAAAAGTATTCTGGGGTGCTTGTATCTTATGATAGGCCCCGCCATTAAAGTGACCCAGCTTCCAATTCTGTCTACATGTCTCTGCTAAAATTCTTTTTTTTATCCTGCTAAAATTCTTTTAAAAAAAGATTTATTTATTTGAGAGAGAGAGAGAGAGAGTGGAGGGAGGAGGGGCAGAGGGAGAGAGAGAGAGAGAGAGAGAGAGAGAGAGAAAATCCTCAAGCAGACTCCTGCTGAATGTGGAGCAGAATGTGAGGCTCGATCCCAGGATCCTGATATTATGACCTAAGCCGAAATCCAGAGTCTGGCACTTACTTGACTAAGCCACCCAGGTACCCCTCCCTTCCTCAAATTCTTAAGCAGGGGAATCTGACTAGTCCAGCCAGCTTGAGTCAGCTGTCTTCCTCTGGTCCAATCAGTTGTAACATATTTTTACTCTCTATGATAGAAACAGGGCTTTGGGGGACCTACTTATCTGGAGTGGGATAGGTAGTTCTAAGAAAATAATAACAATATCACTATGACAAACATCTCAGCTTTTGCCTTATGTCTGATATTCTTCTATGTGCTGTGTGTGGATTATTTTAAACCTCCTTGAACCCTTTGAGATAGAGGTACACGTTATTATCCCCATTTTAAAGAAAGAGAAATCTTGGGGCACCCAGGTCACTCAGTCGATTGAGTCTCCAACTCTTGATTTCAGTTCAGGTCATGATCTTATGGTCGTGAGATTGAGCCCTACATTGGGCTCTGCACTGAGCAGGGAGCCTGCTTGAGATTCTCTCTCTCCCTCTCCCTCTGCCCATCCTGTTCCTGCTCTTGCTCTCACAAATAAATAAATAAATAAATCTTTAAAGAAGAAGAAGAAGAAGAAGAAGGAGAAGAAGAAGAAGAAGAAGAAGAAGAAGAAGAAAGGAGAAACCAAAGAACAAAACCATTTAGGAAAATGTTCAAGAGCACCTGGGTGGCTCAGTCGTTAAATGTCTACCTTCGGCTCGGGTCATGGTCCCAGGGTCCTGGGATCTATTCCCTTGTCAGGTTCCCTGCTTGGTAGGAAGCCTGCTTCTCCCTCTCCCATTCCCCTTGCTTGTGTCCCTCTCTCTGTCTCTCTTTCTGTCAAGAAAATAAAAGAAAATGTTCAAGGCTCCACAACAGTTAAATGGCAAGGCTTAGATTCACACTCAGTAGGTCTAACTCCAGAGACTATGTTACTGTCGCCGTATCACATATGAAGAAACTGGCACAGAGAGAAAATGGCTTGCCCACAGTTACAAGTTGCAGGGCTGGCATCTGAACATAGGATACTATCCTCAGAGCCATTCTTTCTTTGAAGGAGTGGTGATGGAGGCAACTCTTGGACCAATCTTGAAGGATGAATAGGATTGGGAGAGGCAAAGATGAGATGAGAAGAGAAATCAGTTCAGGCAGTGAGAACAGAGAAGTACCTTTACACTACCTACACATACAGAAATCTGGACAGCTCCTGTTTCTGGACCAGACTAACCTTTGAGTCTTTTCACTATAGTGAGAGGGAAAATTCAGCCCCACAAATCAAAGGACATCCTCGACCTGCAAATATGACCAAACACTGTTTCCACCTACTCCTGAATTGTAAAGCTTCATGTTTCTGGAACTCTTGGGCCCGGTTATGTCTGAACAACAGCACCAAAGGGGCAAACAGAAGTGGGTTCTCAGGGCCTTTGGCTGAGTCTCAATGAGGTATTTCTTGGCCTTTTGTTCTGAGAGCTGGAATTGTTCCCTGATCCCTGTAAATTTCCTTTCTTGGGACTCCTATGGTAGAAGTTGAGGCCCCCCACCCAGGATTGCTGGGATTTAACCCCATTAATCTTTGCTGAACAATGGTTCTTGCCGAACTACCCTTTGATCCTAAACAATACTCCTAGAAAGATTAAAGCAGTAGGTGTTTCCAAACAAGGCATGGGGTTTGTATACATTACTCATTCTCTTTTATGCAAACATAGATACCTTTTGACCTTTTGAAATATCTTCTTTAAAACTGTGTGTAAACTCCTCTAAGAAATAAATTCCCCAAAGTCACTTCATTTTTTTTTTTTAATCGAGATGTAATTCACATACTGTAACCTGCCCTCTTTTAAAGTATGCCATTCAAGGGCACTTGAGTGGCTCAGTTGGTTAAGTATCTGCCTTTGGCTCATGTCATGATCCCAGGGTCCTAAGATCGAGCCCCACATCAGGCTCCCTGCTCTGCAGGGAGTCTGCTTCTCCCTCTCCCTCTGCCTGCTGCTTTCCCTGCTTGTGCGCTCTCTGTAAAATAAGTAAATAAATAAATATTTTTAAAAAATAAAGTATACTATTCAGTGGTTTTTAATGTATTCAACATGTGCAATCATCATTATTATCCAATTCCAGAACATTTTCATCACTGTAAAAAGAAACCATATACCAATTAGCAGTCACTCCTTATTTCTCCCGCAACCCTGCCCAGCCCCTGGCAATTGCTATTTACTTTCAGAGATGTATGTGTGTAAAGGGATAATTTCAATTTATTCTAACCTTTCTCCTTAAAAAAGCACATCAGGTAATATCTGGCAGAGCAGTTATTTTTTAATGAATTTATTTATTTATTTGACAGAGAGACAGCAAGAGAGGGAACACAGCAGGGGGAGTAGGAGAGGGAGAAGCAGGCTGGCTTCTCACTGAGCAGGGAGCCTGATGTGGGCCTCAATCCTAGGACAATGGGTTCATGACCTGAACAGAAGGCAGATGCTTAATGACTGAGCCCCCCAGGCGCCCTGGCAGAGCACATTTGTAAGAAATGCTTTATAAAGCAAGTTTATAGGGGCACTGGGCTGGCTCAGTTGGAAGAGCATACAAGTCTTGATCTCGGGATCTTGAGTTTGAGCCCCAGTTTGGGGATAGAAATTACTTAAAATAAATAAAAATTTTTAAAAAATAAAGCATGTTTATAGAAACCTGTTAATAGTCCCATGGAACTTCTTTTGAAAACTGCAGTACCTCACTCAGTGTTGCACTTAAGAGTACTCAGTCCTGGGGTGCCTGGGTGGCTCAGTTGGTTAAGCGACTGCCTTCGGCTCAGGTCATGATCTCGGAGACCCAGGATTGAGCCCCACGTCGGGCTCTCTGCTTGGCAGGAAGCCTGCTTCTCCCTCTCTCGCTCCCCCTGCTTGTGTTCCCTCTCTCGCTGTGTTTCTCTCTGTCAAATAAATAAATAAAATCTTAAAAAAAAAAAAAAAAAAGAGTACTCAGTCCAGAGGTACCAGGTGGCTCAGTTGGTTGGGTGGCCAATTCTTGATTTTGGCTCAGGTGATGGTCTCTGGATTGCAAGATCCAGCACTACATCAGGCTCTGCACTCAGGCCCAGCAGGGAGTCACCTGAGTGAGATTCTCCCTCTCCCTCTGCCCCTTCCCTGATTGATGCTCTCTCTATCTCTCCAACAAATTTAAAAAAAAAAAAAAAAAAAAAGAGTGATCAAGGCAGCTACCAAACTGAAATTTCATCTGGGAAACCTCATTTGGTGCTGAAAAAATATAGAAGCCATCTGTCAGCATAGTGAATGTTCGTCAATATCCAGGTTAATTATCTCTCAGTCAACCGAAAGAATGAAAGAATCTAGCTCTAAAAGTTAATGTGGGGGCGCCTGGGTGGCTCAGTTGGTTAAGCGACTGCCTCCGGCTCAGGTCATGATCCCGGAGACCCAGGATCGAGTCCCACATCGGACTCCCTGCTCCGCGGGAAGCCTGCTTCTCCTTCTCTCACTCCTGCTGCTTGTGTTCCCCCTCTGGCTGTGTTTCTCTCTGTCAAATAAATAAAATCTTTAAAAAAAAAATGTTAAAAAAGCTAATGTGATATGACTGAGAGAAGACACCGGATTGCTCAGCTCCTGAATTCAGTCTTTAAAAGATGTAAACATATAGTACTGATGTCAGTGTGAGTAAAGGGAGTATCCAAAAATGATTTGAAGTTGCTAAGTTCTGCTTTTTGGATTAGTCACTTTTTCAGGAAACATCTTGGGTCATCAACGTTCTTTGCAACAAGGATTTTAAAATATCACAGATTCCAAAAACAGGGAAAAGTGGAAGTGGAAAATGTTTCATACACACACACACACACACACACACACACACACACACACAGAAAAAGGGAGAGAATTCCCTAGAGAAGTAGTAGAATGTCTTATGTAGCTTTTATCCTGAAGGCAGAAATTCTTAACTAGAAAAAAAAAATCAAGAAATGCTCAAGTAGAGAAACAATGTGCAGCATAATGTCCAACACTTTCATTAAATCTTTTTAAATTATTTTTTTCTTTTTTTTTTTAAAGATTTATTTATTTATTTGACAGAAACACAGCCAGAGGGGGAACACAAGCAGGGGGAGTGAGAGAAGGAGAAGCAGGCTTCCCACGGAGCAGGGAGCCCGATATGGGACTCGATCCCGGGTCTCCAGGATCATGACCTGAGCCGAAGGCAGTCGCTTAACCAACTGAGCCACCCAGGCGCCTCTAAAATTATTTCTAATTAATTTTATTTCAAAAATTGTTTGGAAGATTTGCACTCTTTATTTCTGCTTCCCCTGTAGGGTCTGAATCCTCAAGTGAAATAATGAAATGTAACAAAAGATGAAAGAAAATATGTCTAAACATAACTTGATTTCCTTTCTCCTCAAGCATTTCACATCTGGGATTAGAGGGATGGGAAATCTTGAATTGTTTTTAATTTTTCTGATTACTTAAGACTGTCATGTGTTAGGCACTTCCCTGTATTTCTTCCAGGTTTCTGTCTCCTCCCTCCACTGCAGCTCTGTGATGGAGGAATGAGATCATCAAATCATCAATATTGAAATACAACTTAGATGATTTAACACAGGGCACCTGGGTGGCTCAGTGGGTTAAAGCTTCTGCCTTCAGCTCAGGTCATGATCTCAGGGTCCTGGGATTGAGGCCCGCATCAGGCTCCCTGCCTCCTCTCTCTCTACCTGCCTCTCTGCCTACTTGTGATCTCTCTCTGTCAAATAAATAAACAAAATCTTAAAAAAAAAAAAAAAAAGAGGAATGCCTGGGTGGCTCAGTTGGTTAAGCAACTGCCTTCAGCTCAGGTCATGATCCTGAAGACCCGGGATTGAGTCCCACATCGGGCTCCCTGCTCAGTGGGAAATCTGCTTCTCCCTCTCTCACTCCCCCTGTTTGTGTTCCCTCTCTTGCTGTGTTTCTCGCTGTCAAATAAATAATAAAAATTAAAAAAAAAGAAAGAAATGATTTAACACAATATATGTGCTGCTTTTGTTCTAGGCATGCAGCAACATTAAACTGTCCTCTACGTCTCTATCCTTATCAACTCATGTTTAAAATAGGCAAAAGAAAGTGTGCTAGACTTCAGCGTAATGATCTTTGACTTCTAAATGGAATTCTTCCAAATAGAATTAGAGGTACTGACATTAATCAATAAATTTATATGTGCCTTGGAGTCAGGGTTCTGTAGAGATTATGTCACTTTTTCTCTTGGTCCTCGGACACTATGGTCATGATTATTTCAGCTGGTCCACTAGAGGTACTGATTCCCAGGGCTGAATCCCAGGAAAGTAGGAGCTGATTGTTTCTCTAAGAGTAATTTTCATCTCTGGAATATTAATCTTTCCACCCTCAATCTCCTGAGACATGACTCTTTTTTTTTTGACCTTCTGTATATGGTGTCTGTGTTGTTTGCTTTCTTACTGATTTATTTACATCAAGTGTGGTTTGCTTTTTTAACTCTGAAGTTCTGGGGGAGGATCAAGGAGCAATGAGATTGACAAATTTATTTTCGCTCATCTGATGTGGTCCATTAACTTAAGTCAGTAACTTTGAACCTAAAAACTTACTAGAAAAAAATATTTGTGGGGGCATCTGGGTGGCTCAGTCAGTTAAGTGTCTGCCTTCAGCTCAGGTCATGATCCCAGGGTCCTGAGATCGAGTCCCTCATTGGTCTCCCTCCTCAGTGGGCAGCCTGCTGCTTCCTCTGTTGTTCCCCCTGCTTGTGTTCTCTTGCTCACTCTTTCAAGTAAATAAATAAAATCCTAAGGAAAAAAAAAGCATTCAACAAATGGTATTGGGAAAATTGGACGCCCACATGCAGAAGAATGAAACTGGACCACTTCCTTACACCATACACAAAAATAGACTCAAAAAGGATGAAAGACCTAAATGTGTGACAGGAATCCATCAAAACATGCAGCAAACTCTTCAACCTTGGCTGCAGCAACTTCTTGCTAGACACATCTAGCAAAGCAAGAGAAACAAAGGCAAAAATGAACTATTGGGACTTCATCAAGATAAAAAGCTTTTGCACAGCAAAGGAAACATTCGACAAAACCAAAAGACAACTGACAGAATGGGAAAACATATTTGCAAATGACATATCAGATAAAGGACTAGTATCCCAAATCGATAAAGAACTTATCAAACAAACTCAACACTCAAAGAACAAAAGGTCCAGTCAAGAAATAGACAGAAGAGGGGTGCCTTGGTGGCTCAGTCATTAAGCTTCCGTTTTAGGCTCAGGTCAGTATTGGGCTCCCTGCTTGGCAGGAAGCCTGCTTCTACCTCTCTCACTCCCCCTGCTTGTGTTCCGTCTCTAGCTGTGTTTCTCTCTGTCAAATAAATAAATAAAATATTAAAAAAAAAAAAGTACTAGAGAAGTGGTTCAGTTTTAATATCTTCTTGGTTTATTTTACAAGTAGCAGAAAAATCTGTTGTGTGAGCTTCTTTTAGTCTCTTTTCCTTTGATATTCCTTAAATTCTGTAACTGCCTTTTTGATAGTTGTTAGTATCAGTTACTGATAATTCCTTCTTGTCACTTACAAAGTACAGTTTGAGACCTTTACCCAGATAGGTAGGCTCAGGTATTAATGAATAACTTTATTATTTCAAGGTTGTGCTCTCTATTCATGTGAGTTTTCAGCCATTGATTTTAATTGCCATAATTACTAAATGTCTTTGTTGATAATTTTATTTGGTTACTCATCTTTTAAATCTTGTTTTTAACTAGTGATTTCTAAGTTTTACCATTTGATAACTTGAGTGTTTCTGTACAATGTTTCCAGTCTTGGTTTAAGTCTTGAAACCCTTGGTTAATGATCAGAGACATTTAGGTGGTCCTAGGTGGCACTTCTCAACCTTTGTCCGCAGGACACACTTACCCTCCTATCAGCTGTATGCAAATCCTATTCATTAATTGTAGCTCCATTCTCTCTCCATCTAGGAAGCAGAGCTCTACAGGCATTACTTTCAATCCAAAAATAAAATAGGAAATATTGGCACTTTTCATCAGCAACAAATTACCAGAACATTCCTCCTGACACTTCATCACACTACACTGATACCACATGATGCCTCATGACTCCTAGTGAAAACATTCCTCTAGTAGTTATTACAATGCACTGGAAAACAAGAGACAAAAGACAAAAAATAAAAGCCACCTCCCACCCCAGTGGAGAATAACCCTTGTTTGGGCACTAACTTCTTTATGCCTCATTCTCCTTCCATACAAAAATGAAAGCTACAAGAACCTCTCAAGAAAATATTAGTAGTTTAACATTATTGTTTCGAGAACTTCAATTCAACAAGATAGGACAGAGGACCCGGAAGAATAATGAGAGAATCAAGTGTGGCAGTTCTTAAATGTTAGTCAGAGGAGCTGGACTTTAATGCAGTAAAGATGTGTAAAGATCATCGAACAGAGTAGCAGCCTTTTCATGGATGTCTGTGTCTTAGGAGGAAAACTGGCAGCAGGATATAGGATGGAGGAGAGAGAGATAGAAATAAGAAAAGTTAAGAGAGTATTGCAAAGGTCCAGACAGATACTGAGGGTAATTACTGTGGAAGGGAAGGGGGGGAGAACTGGGACTAATTTAAGAGATGAGACAATTACAGACACAATAGAATTTGTTACTAAATGGTGTGACGAGTGAGGGAGACGCGGAAGGAAGGATTTGAATAGGACTTTGGGATTTCTGGTCTGAAAAATGGAAAGATGCCATTAAGTGACTGGAGGCACAAGGATGGCATGTGTGTTTGTGTGTGCGTGTGTGTGTAACAGGTGACATGGGGCAAAGTTAAGGTAATAGGGTCTGTGGTCAAAGGAACGAGGCTGATACAAAAGCAACGGTCAAGCAGAGCTTTATTTCACACCAAGCATCAGAATCTTACTGGCCCCGGGCGCCTGGGTGGCTCTATGGGTTAAAGCCTCTGCCTTCGGCTCAGGTCATGATCTCAGGGTCCTGGGATCTGGGATCGAGGCCCACATCGGGCTCTCTGCTCAGCAGGGAGCCTGCTTTGCTTCCTCCTCTCTCTCTGCCTGCCTCTCTGCCTACTTGTGATCTCTCTCTCTCTGACAAATAAATAAAGTTCTTAAAAAAAAAAATCTTACTGGCCCGAGGCCAGGGTCTCTTCTCTCTGGGGAGAAAAGGACCACGCCTGACTTCTCAGGCCAGCTTTTATAGGCAACCCCCCAAATCACAAGCTGACTAGGGTCACTAAGGTCATGTCCACAAGAGAGCTGACCCACTCATGTGGCTTGCCCGAGTTAATTTGCCCCTCCATGGGCCCTGGACCCTAGAGGTGGGGGCAGGCACCTGGGTGTTAGTTTGCATCTAAATACCTCCCCGGGACCCTCCTTGGATGGGAAAATAAGGGGTTTAACTGGTTGGGGGGCTCCCCCAACCTGGCTCACCTTTGTTTTCCAGAGACCATTTGTCCATGACACCTGGAGCTGTTTTTATGAGTAAACAGGATGGCAGCTTGGCTTTTAAAACTGGACCTTACAAAGGAATGATTTTGTCCCGACTTTTTAATTGCTTGTGGACATCCATGTGGTGCTGTCCGGCTGGACAGTTAAGAGTAGGTCTGGAGGCACTTGTTCAGAAAAAGGAAAGAAATATTCTTGTAACACCAACTGCTCATTTTTATAGTCCTCAACCATTAGCGCCCTAAACCCTGAGGTTATTACCTCACCAACAATAAAAGCTTGATTACAGCTCACTGTGTGAAGGCCCTTGGTTCCCACAATTTCTATGGGCAAAATATTGTGATTAATTATTGTGTGGCACAATACAAAGACTAGGCGATTTATTGTGGCTTCACTAGGGCACTTGTTTGGTCTTTTTTCTTCGCCGCAGCCCTCAGGCAAAGGAAACTGGACAGCTCCCCTGGTGACATTCGGCCCCTTCCGGGTCAGAGACGGCCAGCCGCGACCCGCCCGCAGCCATGTGGGTCTGGGCCTTCGGACCCTTTCCCGCTGGGGTGCTCCTACCTCGGGCCGAGGTCCCTGCCCTCCTCCTTCCTACGGCTTACAGCCCCCGGGGCGGGGCAGGCTGCACCGATACCCCGCCTCCTCCTGCCGCCACCAGCCCCGCCCCTCCCGCTGCTGCCGGCTCCCTCCAGCCCTGCGGTGCGGTGCGCGCCTGCGCTGGCTCTCGCCTCGGAGCAGCCATGATGGTGGGTGTTCTCAGCCCCGCCGGGCCCCGGGCGCGCGGTGGGGGCGGCGGGCGCGGGGCGGGCGCGGGGGCCGCGCCGGCCTAGCACTAATGTCTCCCTTTATGTCTCCCCAACTCCCTCTTCTCCCCTGGTGCGCCGGGCCCGGCGACCCCGCAGGAAGGCCTGGACGACGGCCCCGACTTCCTCTCGGAGGAGGACCGCGGAGTAAGTTCTACCGCCCTCTCGCTCACGGGACCCTTCCGCCCCGCCTGGGGCCCTGGGTGTGGTACCAGGAAGGGTACCCGGTCGCGCGGCACCTTGTCCCCGGCGTCCTCCTTTCGGTTTGCTCGCTGCACGGCGCCCCGCCCTCTTGCGGCCGTTCCTCCCTCGGGGCCGCTCCGTTCTGATTTCCTGGGGACCCACGGGCGCTTTCTTGTCCCCCGCCCCGGACCCTCCCTTGGACCTCCTCCCCAGCCCGGCTCGGGGCGCAGGTGGTAAGAGGAAGTGGAGGCCGGAGCTGGATCCTTACCCCTACCCCCGACACTTTGAGGGGCTATGAAAACCGATTCTCAGACCTTTGTGGCGGCACCCTCAGCTTTCTCCCGTTGTGGATGTCGAACCCGCTGCCTCCCACTTTTTTCACCTTCTAAAACAGATAAAGTAGAACCTTTTTCTAAATTACCCTTTTACGAGGGATTTTACGGTTGCCGAACCTTAACTCTTAACCAGTGTCCTACCAGATTTTGCAAAGCGTTGGAAGCTCATGGTGCCTTCATGTTTCTTAATGTCCAAAAAATACATCTTTTGCAGAGTTCCCTTGGTGGTGGTTTGAGGCCAATTGCCTGCTATTTAAGAAAGGGCCTCCAGGTTCCAATTCCTCTCCCTCCCACTCTCTCCCCCCATTTGCCTTGTCTGGAGTGGGGAGGTACCTTGTACAAGTGAGCACTTGAAAAATATTAATATATGATGACTGCAGCTCAGCAAGGTTCTTTGGGTCCTTCACATTTAACAGCCTGCACTTCAGTTTTCTATTTTGCCTTTACTTATTCATGTTAGATGATGTAAGAGACACATCAATTAGTCGGTTTTTAGTAGGTAACAAAACATTGTTTTTTAAATTAAATTATTACTGCTTTTTTAAATAAAAGATAAAGTAGTATTAACTGGTAAGCTTTATAAAGTTTTCAGATGGTAAGACGGATAACACAGGGGGCTGCATACCTTTATAAATGATGTTTCAGTACAATTTTCAGTTTACACAAAAGCATCATTTAGAATTTCTAGTTATTGGGATGCCTGGGTGGCTCAGAGTGTTAAGCCTCTGCTTTAGTCTGGGGTCATGATCTCAGGGTCCTGGGATCCAACCCCACATCGGGCTCCCTGCTCTGCAGGGAGCTCGCTTCCCCCTCTTTCTCTGCCTGCCTCTCTGCCTATTGGTGATCTCTCTCTCTCTCTCTGTCAAATAAATAAATAAAATCTTCACACACACACACACACACAAAAGACTTTCTAGTTAGTGTGAAAGCATCATATAGGATTTCTGGTTATTTCTAAAAAGTTAGTTTCTAATGAGTTTTTTTTGGTTTTTGTTTTTTTTTTTTAAAGATTTTATTTATTTGACAGAGAGAAACACAGCCAGAGAGGGAACACAAGCAGGGGGAGTGAGAGAGGGAGAAGCAGGCTTCCCACCAAGCTGGGAGCCTGATGTGGGACTCGATCCCGGGTCTCCAGGATCATGACCTGAGCCAAAGGCAGTCGCTTAACCAACTGAGCCACCCAGGCGCCCCTCTAATGAGTTTTTAAAAACTATGTAGATGTGTATCTTCTGGAATAAGACAGTGGCATTAAATGGCCACTTAAAAATTAAAATTTGAGGGGCGCCTGGGTGGCTCAGTTGGTTAAGCGACTGCCTTCGGCTCAGGTCATGATCCCGGAGACCCGGGATCGAGTCCCACATCGGGCTTCCTGCTCGGCGGGAAGCCTGCTTCTCCCTCTCTCGCTCCCCCTGCTTGTGTTCCCTCTCTCGCTGTGTTTCTCTCTGTCAAATAAATAAGATCTTAAAGAAAAAAAATTTGCAATTTGGATTTTAAAATAGGGAAGTCAGGAGAGTTGTGTAATGAAAGGAGATAAATTGATTATAGTGCAATTAAACTGATTTTTCTATATATAAAGCAGTTGGCATTCTTTAGATAACTTTGTCTCTGATTTTTATGGTCTACTGGAAAAAGCAAACAGGGTTTGCTCTTCTGTAAAATCTGACTGATGTTCAGTAAAGGTATTAATTTTTTGAGTATTTATCGTGATATGAAAAGCAGAGTATTTTCTGATTAGTATTTACATTCACTGTCTTACACCTTTGGTAAAATTTATGAAACTTAAAGCACATAATGTAATGTATCCAAAAACTTTTTTCATGTATTACAAAATTAAAGGGAAAGGGAGACAAAGAGCATGCCTGACCAGAAGGAAATGGAAAAAACATTACCATGAATTACAAAGCTTTTAATTGTCATGCTGAATATGTATATATGTCCAGTTCTTCCTTATTTTTTGTCTTGTGGAACTGAGTGAATCATAGTAGTAATTATAGGTGGGCATTGTGTTAAGTACTGTATAAGCACTCTTTCATTATATTCTCTTATCATCCTTATGAAACTTTTAGTATTCACCTTTTACAGATAAGAAATCTGAACCTTGGAGAAACTAAGTAAGCGGTATAAGGTCACAGAACCAGTGAGGGGGAGAGGTGGACTTTAAACCATGTTTCTGATATCAGAGCCAGTACAAGTATTTCTCAAAGTGGCCTTGAAGTATTTGCTTCAGAATCACTTGGGCTGTTTGGAAAATAAAACAAAAGTTCCTGGGTCCTGCCCTAGTAAATCAGAATCTCCCGAAGTAGAGAGAAGAACAGATAACTGCTTCCTTTTTTTTTTTTAATTTAAGATTTTATTTATTTATTAGAGAGAGAGAGAGAGAGAGCATGAGAGGGGAGAAGGTCTGAGAGAGAAGCAGACTCTCCGTGGAGCTAGGATCCTGATGTGGAGCTCGATCCCGACACTCCGGGATCATGACCTGAGCTGAAGGCAGTCATTTAACCAACTGAGCAACCCAGACGCCCCAAAGTCAGTATTTTTAAGTAAATTCTTAAGCAACCTTAAATTTTCATCATGATTTTTGGAACAGAAGAGAATCTTACAGCCTTAAAAAAATATTGTGAAAACTTAAAAAACGGGCTTCAACAGCATGGACTGGACTGGAGGAGATTATGCTGAGTGAAATGAGCCAAGCAGAGAAAGTCAAGTATCATATGGTTTCACTTACTTGGGGAGCATAAGGAGTAATATGGAGGACAGTAGGAGAAGGAAAGGAAACGGAAAGTTTCAGGCAGGGAGATGAAACATGAGAGACTTTGGACTCAAACAAACTGAGGGTCTTGGAGGGGCAGGGGTTGGCAGATGGGTGAGCTTGGTGGTAGGTTTTTGAGGGCACGTATTGCTTGGAGCACTGGGTGGGGCATAAACAGTGAACCTTAGAACACTGAAAAAATTGAATAAAATAAGATGTTTTAAAAAGCAGTCTTTAAGAAATACACGGTATTGAAAATTATTGGCCGCTCTTCAACCGTACTTCTATATAACAGGCTACTTTTTTCCCCAAAAATGAAGGACAGTAACATATTATTGAGTAAACAAATGAGCCCTTTGAAATGGATGCATTTTGCTCTGATGTGCTTGTTAAATAAAAGCAGTGAGTGCCAGTGTGTTGGCATAATTCTTTTAACATTTGATTTAATTTTAAATAACATTTATTGTTTTCAGAATTACTTCAGGTGGAGGAACTACACCTCTCCTGGATTCCTAGCCTTGCCCCTCCCTCTTTATTCCTTGTCTTTGTCATATTATCATTTTCCAGTCATGCAGGCAGGAAACCTCTGAATCCTATCCTTCATATCAGAATAGTCACTGAGGCCAGTTAATATCTTTTTTAAGGTTTTATTTATTTATTTTTCACAGAGAGCAGGGGGAGCGGCAGGCAGAGGGAGAAGCAGGCTCCCCGCTGAGCAAGGAGCCCATGTGGTACTTGATCCCAGGACTTCGGGATAATGACCTGAGCCGAAGGCAGACACTAACCCACCCAGGCGTCTCTAAGGCTGGTTATTTTCATCTCAAAAATGTTGTATATCCCATCTTTCATTTATATGGCCCCACTTAATGTCCTTGCTATTTCTTACCTGTCATTAGTCCATGTCTATGTTCCAATCCAGGCTTCACATTATTTAAAGGTTTCCTGACTTTATATATGCATTATTTATACACACACATATCTATACACATATATATGTATGTATATATATCGTCATATAATGATACTAGTCAAAAGTATTTACTTGGACCCAGTTCTTCTTGCAGTAAGGTTCAAACTTCTTGGGCTAGCATTAAACACCGTTCATGACACTTTCAGGCTGGCTTCATTTCTCAGTGTATCTTTTCCCATTAGACATTCTAGTCTGCTTGTCATTGTCCAAGCACTTTAGTGTCTGCTTTATCCATGCTTATTAATGTGTTCAAGTGCTTTTATTTCTCACCTTTTTTTCTTCCACTTGAAATTTGAGTTATCTTTGAAGACTTAGCCAGATGTTGGCATTTCCTTTTGTACCTGGACAGCATTTAGTTTGAGCATATTCCACATTTATTGATACTTAAGATAAAAATGTGACATCGATTATGTTGGCAAAGGATAGAAGATGAATTTGGCAAAGGAAAAAGAGAAAGTTTCTGCCCTAAGACCATCACAGTGTAGTGACAGACTTAAATAAAGTGCAGTGGGAGTGCAAAGGAGGGAGTGTTTTGCCTTTGGGAGAAGGGGAAGTAGTGAAGATATAATGATAGCTACGTACTGATGGAACATTTACTGTGGGCCAGGTACCTTCCACATACTCAGTTCTCAAATCCCTGTTCAATAGCTGCTATGATTGTAGTTTGGAAAGGAGAACTGAGGTTCAGAGAGATAAAATAACTTGTGCAAGGTTATAACAGCCAGTATGAGCTGAATTCAGACTCTGGCATTCTAACTCCAGGTCTGGCACTCCACCACTGTGCTATCACCTAAATGAGCTAAGCCTTAAATATTGACCAGGAATTTTGTAGGCTCTCAGGGAAGGGGAAAGCTTGCCAGCAGAGTGGATAGCCTGTGTAGGTGATTTGGTTCCACTTGGAGCACTTGTTCTCACAGGAAGCAAGGGTAGATAATGGATAGTACAGACCGAGTATAAATTGCATAATAATTAAGATTCCAGGCAGTGGGAAGTCCTTGGGGATTTTAAGCTGGAAAAGACCTATGCCTAGATGAAAATAGCATTGTAGATTACTCTGATGTGGAGGGTACATTGATTCTTTCACAAAGCAGAGAAGTCAGTTAACAGGCTGTTCTAACAGTCTAGATGAAAAATGATGATGGTATAACTAAATCAGTGGAAAGGGGTGCCTGGGTGGCTCGGTAGTTGGGCGTCTGCCTTCGGTTCAAGTCATGATCCCGGATTCCCGGGATCGAGCCCCACATCAGGCTCCCTGCCGGGTGGGAAGCCTGCTTCTCCCTCTCTCACTCTCCCTGCTTGTGTTCCCTCTCTAGCTGTGTTTCTCTCTGTCAAAAAATAAAATCTTAAAAAAAAATCAGTGGGGGCGCCTGGGTAGCTCAGTTGCTTAAGCGACTGCCTTCGGCTCAGGTCATGATCCCGGAGACCCGGGATGGAGCCCCGCATCAGGCTCCCTGCTCGGTGGGAAGCCTGCTTCTCCCTCTCTCACTCCCCCTGCCTGTGTTCTCTCTCTGGCTGTGTTTCTGTCAAATAAATAAAATCTTAAAAAAAAAATCAGTGGAAGAGAGGATGAAGGAAGGAACATAAAAACATGTTTAGGAGCTAGAATTGGCAGGGTATAGTGAGTATGTAAGTACATGGGCAGGGCAGAGGAGAAGGGAAAAATGAATGCAGGAGAGAAGAACAAAGTTAGGTAGCTAATATGTTTAGTTTCATATATGTTGGATTTGTAGTGCCTAAAACGGTATCTAATCCCTTTCCTGCTGAAGGTCTGGAAGTGAGAGGATTGTGCCTTTACATTGCTCTATCCCTAGCTCCTAGGACAATGTTTGGCAGATTGAAGGCACTCAGTTGTTTAATAAGCAGATACTTCTAGGTGGATATGTCTAGTTGGTACTGTGAAAGTATGATTGGGAATTTAAAATAAGAGGTTTGAGTTGATAATAAATATTTAGGAGTTATAGTCAAGAATGGCTGAGATTGCCCAGGTTAGATAGCACCTGTGGAAATTAACATTTAAGGGTTGTAGTGAAGAAATAGATGGATTGACAGGGCTGAGAGGGAGGTAGGAGGGATATGAGAGAAGTCCCCAGAAGTTGAAAGTCTAAAGGAATTAGACAGAATGATCACCAAGGCAAAATATTACAGAGAGATCAAGAACACTAAAAAGTTACTGGATTTAGAAATTAGGTACTCAGTTTGTGAAGGGTTTGTGAGACGGAGTCTAACCTTGACTAGAAGAGCAGTATATGAGCAGGTCATGAAGCAGACAACACAGTTGAATGCTTGGGTGAACAGATGGACACTGCTTATGAAAAAGTGGAAAAGATGATGAGGTTAGATTTATTTGTAGGAGAGTTTATTGATAGGTCTGAAGGAAAAATAGCTGCTAGTGCTGTTTCTTTGGGATGTGGGAAACAGGTAACTTGTTAAGAGAGGGGGTGGAAATGTAGAGGATTGAGGTAGTAAAAGTAGGGAGTAGTTGCTGAAGGGAATCAGAAAGGGAGCTGAGGGCGCCTGGGTGTCTCAGTTGGTTAAGCGACTGCTTTCGGCTCAGGTCATGATCCCAGAGTCCTGGGATCCAGTCCCACATCGGGCTCCCTGCTTGACGGGAAACCTGCTTCTCCCTCTCTCACTCCCCCTACTTGTGTTCCCCCTCTGGCTGTGTTTCTCTCTGTCAAATAAATAAATAAAATATTTAAAAAAAAAAAAAGAAAAGAAAGGGAGCTGAGCAGATCTACTCAGGAGTGTTGAGTGCTTTTAAGAGCCAAATGCAGTTCAAGGGCCATTAATTTATAGTAGACCAGTCTAAACAGTTATGACTTTTCACTAGCCATACAGCTCAGAAAGCAAAAGTGATTCTTGAATTGATCCTGAGGGTGGGAATTTGCAGGCCAGGTATGGCAAAAAGAGCAATGAGAGTTCACGAAACCGGTAAGAAAGGTGTCTATAGTGGAGTGGAAGAGGAGAGAGGCTAACAGACTGGAGACTATGGAAAGGTCACAGAATAGGAAGTACTGATAAGATTAAATTGTACACGGGGTACAGTTGGTGAGGAAAAAGAGAATGGGAAGTACTTCATTCTGTGTTTTATTACATAAAGTTGATTGTCTCCCACACTGATTTCTTAAAGCCATGGCTTTTTGTTCACCTTCTGTGCTCTGCAGTTGTTTGAAATCTATTAAAACAAGATGAGGGGCCCCTGGGTGGCTCAGTCAATTAAGTGTCTGCCTTTGGCTTGGGTCATGATCCCAGGATCCTGGGATCGAGCCCCACTTCAGGGGAGCCTGCTGCTCCTTTTGCCTCTGCCTCTCTCTCTCTCATAAATAAATAAATAAAATCTTTTTTTAAAAAAAAGATAAAATATTGATTAGTTAAAAGTACTAGGGAAGGGGTTCCTAGGTGGCACATTTAAGTGCCTGACTCTTGATTTTGGTTCTGGTTATGATCTCATGGTCCTGAGATCCAGCACCCCACCCCACCCCTCTTTGGGCTCCACCCTTGGTGAGGAGTCTGCTGAGATTTTCACCCTCTCCCTTTGCCCCACCCCTCACTCATGCTCTCTCCCTCTCAGAGGTGGATAAATCTTTTTTTTAAAAAGTTTATTAAAGGGATGCTTGGGTGGCTCAGTGGGTTAAGCGTCTACCTTTGGCTCAGGTCATGAACCCAGGGTTCTGGGATTGAGTCCCACATCAGGCTCCTTGCTCAGCAGGGAACCTGCTTCTACCTCTGCCTGCTCCTCACCCTGCTTGTGCTGTCCCTTGTGCGCATGTACTCTCTCTCTGTCTCATAAATAATAAAATCTTTTAAAAAGGAGTTTATTAAATAAATGCATATTAGTATATTGTCTGAAGAGTAAAGTGTTATATTTGTACTGCCAGTAATACTAACTTTGACGGAATACAGGGGTGGATACCATTAGTACTACTGTAGTAATATCCTAGTAATGTTTTGTTTTCTCTGGTATGGTATGTGAAAGGAAATCTGGTTGCAAATGCCAGTTACGACTTTCTCTAGGCCACACTCAGCAGCTCAGAGTGTAAAAGCAGAGAGTTGATGGTTGGATTAATAACAGTTACGATAATTTGCAAGCAGGGTATGGCAAAAGCAGTGGGAGTTGTGACACCAGCAAGAAAGGCTTTGGATGGAGCTCCTGGGTGGCTCAGGTCAGTTAAGCGCCTGACTCTTGATTTCAGGTCAGGTCATGATCTCAGGGTCCTGAGATCCCTGCCTTGGGCCCTGCACTCAGTGGGGAGTCTGCCTCTCTCCCTTTACCTCTGCCCCCTCGTGTGCATGTGCTCTTTCTCTCTCTAAAGTAAATAAATACATCTTAAAAAAAAAAAAAAAAAGCGTTGGAGTGACATATCATGTGATGCTCGTAATGTTTTCTTGTTTCTGGTATAGTATATGAGAGGAAATCTGGTTTCAAATAACAGTTTCCAGAAAATGTATGTGTAATCAACCACAGATTTGACTGCTCATTATAAGACATACAATAATAATAGAAATGATATATTACAAGACTTCCAAAATCATATCTAGGCTAGGATTTAAACAGATTTAAAATTTGGCCTGAATTAGTGAGCCTAATGGAATTTTTTTTTTTTTTTTTAGATTTTATTTATTTATTTGACAGAGCAAGAGAACACAAGCAGGGGGAGCCATAGAGGGAGAAGCAGGCTCCCCACCGAGCAGGGAGCCCAATGTGGGGCTTGATCCCAGGACCCAGTGGGATCGTGACCTGAGCCGAAGGCAGGTGCTTAACCATCTGAGCCACCCAGATGCCCCTGAGCCTAATGGAATTTACTTCTGTCTGTCTCAGAGGTTTTCCATTGATTGTACTATAAGTACAGTTTCTTAGCCCAGTTATGATTACCACCTTTCTTCCCTTCTCTGCTTTTCGTTCAACACATATTTATTGAAGTCTACCACTGGGAATATAACAGTGAACAAAACAAAAATCTGTGTCCTCACAAAATTGACAGTCTAGTTAGGGAGGACTATTAAAAAAATAAAATTAGGGCGCCTGGGTGGCTCAGTGGATTAAAGCCTCTGCCTTCGGCTCAGGTCATGATCTCAGGGTCCTGGGATCGAGGCCCGCGTTGGGCCCTCTGCTCAACGGGGAGCCTGCTTCCCCCTCTCTCTCTGCCTGCCTCTCTGCCTACTTGTGATTTCTCCCTCTGTCAAATAAATAGATAAATAATCTTTTTAAAAAGATAAATAAAATTAAAATTAATAAGTAAAAAAAATAAAATATAGTAGATGGTAAACAAGTGATATGTAAAAAAAATGAGGGAGGTATGATAGGGATTGTTTGGGAGCAGAGGGGGGTTAAGCCGTAGTTTTAGGGTTGCCAGAAAAGGCCTTCCTGAGAAGGAGACGTTTTGGTTTTTAAGTATTGAAGGAAATGAAGGAGTGAGTCTGGTGGACAGATATCTGGGGTCAATATTCCAGGTGGAGGGAACAGTAAGTGCAAAGATCCTGAGGTGGCAGCGTGAGCCATTATTAAAGGAACAACAGGGAAGCCATATGGCAGGTTTATAGTGAGCCAGAGGAATAATAGATTAGCCTGAGAGATGATGTCAGTTACAGATTTTGTAGAGCGTGGGAGACTCCTGTAAGGACTTCGGCTTTTCTCCAGATGGGGACCCCTTAGGTTTTGAGCAGAGGAATAATGATTTTTAGTTTAATGGGATCTGATAGTTCTGTAAGGAGCAGAAGTGGGTAAAGGGTAGAAGCAAGACACGAATTAGGAGGCTATTGCAAAAGAGTTATTTTCCTTCATCCATCTATCCACTTCTCTATATTTGCTTTTCTGGAAAAAGATGGAACTAATTTTTTAGGAATGTTCCAGAGTAGATACTTTATAGTATATGAGTCAGTATAGTAAATTATAAAGAAGGCAGTCTTCTTTATAATTCTTTACTAAATAATTATATGTGGAAAATTAATCAGCATTAGGGCAGTGTCTTTAAATTATCTTTCTTATTTTATTTTTTTAGATTTTATTTACTTGAGAGAGACAGAGAGGACAAAGGGAGGGGAGTGCAGAGGGACAAGCAGACTTCCCACTCAGCAGCTCAGCGTGGAGCCCACCACTGACACTCAGTCCCAGGACCCTGGAATCAGTGACCTGAGCTAAAGTCAGATGCTTAACCAACTAGGCACCCCTAAATTATCTTTCTAATGATATATTATGTTGTTTAATCCGTTTTTCCCTGCCAAGTCTTTCTCTTGACCTTGACACAAATGTTTAACCTAGTCAGTCTCTGACAAAAGAATAGTTTATCAGTCCAGATAAGGATTAAACCAGTGAATGTCATCTAATGAGAATTTCCTCACACTGACCTCACTAGTTTCAGACAGTTAATTAGATGTTGATGAATCACAAGTTGCTTACTTTCATTTTCTCTTAATGAAAACTCTCTAACATTATTAACTTTAAAGAAAGTATGCCTGAAAAATCTTGTGTACATTTTATGTAATGAACATTAAATTTACAATATAATAACTTTATCAAATCTATGTACCACCAAGAAAAAAACTATTTCCAGTTAAGCTGAAATACGTCGTCAGTTGCAAGGCATTCCTATTTCAAATGTTAAAATGCGTAAAATATGTGTCTAGAATTGATGCATCTAAACTATAGCAGATTAGCTTTCAGTGGAAATTTTGTATTTCCGTGGGGGGTGATTTCATTTTTTTTTTTAAGATTTTATTTATTATTTGACAGAATTACAACTAGAGAGGGAATACAAACAGGGAGAGTGAGAGAGGGAGAAGCAGGCCTCCCACCGAGCAGGGAGCCCAATGCAGGGCTGGATCCCAAAATCCTAGGATCATGACCTGAGCCAGAGACAGACACCCAACAACTGAGCCACCCAGGCACCCCGGATGATTTAATTTTATTGACTGGCTTTTCCATTATACATCTTGGTTATTAGAAAACAGGATTTAAAAAAAAAAAACAAACCCTAATATGTGTGAAGCAAATCCTGTTGCCAAACAAAATAATTCCTTTGTGTCTCCTTTTCTCTATAAGCTCAGGAAATGGAAAAAAGAAAATTGAGGTGTGAAGTTTTACCATAACTGACTGTAGAAAGATGCAATATCGGGGCACCTGGGTGGCTCATTTGGTTGGGCGACTACCTTAGGCTCAGGTCATGATCCCGGAGTCCCACATCTGGCTACCTGCTCGGCAGGAAGCCTGCTTCTTCTCTCACTCCCTCTACTTGTGTTCCCTCTCTGGATGTGTTTCTGTCAAATAAATAAAATCTTTAAAAAGGAAAAAAAGTTAAAAAAGAAGAAAGATGCAATATCTGGGTGCCTCTGCCTTTGGCTCAGGTCATGACCTGGAATCAAGGCTCACATTGGGCTCTGCTCAGCAGGGAGCCTGCTTCCTTCTCTCTCTCTGCCTGCCTCTCTGCCTACTTGTGATCTCTCTCTCTGTCAAATAAAATGTTAAAAAAAAAAAAAAAAGAAAAAGAAAGGTGCAATATCAGGATGAACACTTCAGCTGATACTGTGAATTTACTATGAAATATAAATTAAAGGAGTCACAATCTCACCACCAGCATTTTGCTGTGACTGCATTTATGATTCATGTACATTTCCTGAGATCAATTCTACAAAATAGTTGCTAAAAGAATGAAAAAGACATATGATAGATTGGATTAATGGCCATTAAGACAATATGTGAATGGCTACAAGCTTTAATAAGACATACAAAAGAGAATTTACAGAAGAGGTGGAAAGTAAAGAAATAGAAACATAAAAGTAAAGGAGAGAACTCCTGGAGATGATTGTGGTCACGATCACCGGGATGTTCGTACTCACTTGCGCCCTCTCTCTGACAAATAAATCTTTTTTTAAAAAAATGAAATGCTATTGGCTAGGTGAGTTTTACAACTCACCTGGGTTTTACAACTACAGTATTTGAAGTAAGCTACATAGACTTTAAATACTTTGCGTCTATGCCACTGGCTGAGACTTTACTTTCATCTTGTAGTGTATATGATTTTTTTTTTTAATAAGTCTCCACATTAGGGCGCAGTGGGGCTCAGTTGGTTAAGCAACTCCCTTCCGGTCAGGTGATCTCAGAGTCCCAGGATTGAGTCCTGCATCGGGCTCTCTGCTCGGCAGGAAGCCTGCTTCTCCCTCTCTCACTCCCCATGCTTGTGTTCCCTCTCTGGCTGTGCTTCTGTCAAATAAACAAAATCTTTAAAAAAAAAAAATTATAACTAGAATTAATGATAATTATGTGTTATAAAGTAGAGAGACATCTGGCTGGCTCAGTGGAGCATGTGACTCTTAATCCCACATTGGGTATGGACTTTTTTTTTTTAAGAATTATAAATAGAGAAGTCTTCTCATAGACAAGTAAATGAAAGCACTAAATAGAGAACATTTAATTCTTTGTATAAAGCTTATAGTGTGAAATATGAGATTTAATTCATATCACAGGCAGTAGTTAAGTGTGTTACCATTTTTCTTAGTGCTTTACATATGTAATATATTTAACTACATTTAATAGTTTCATTGTTTATTCCTATATTAAACAATAGAATTAAAATTATTAGCCAATATTCCTTTCATTATTTTTCTTGTTCTAAAAGATAGATACTTGGCACCTGGATGGCTCAGTTGGTTAAGCGTTTGCCTTCGGCCCAGGTCACGATGCTGGAGTCCTGGGATCCAGCCCCACATCAGGCTCCCTGCTCTGCCCCTCACCCCGCTCTCGTGCTCTCTCTCTCGCTCTCTCTCTGTCTCACAAATAAATTAAAATCTTAAAAAAGATACTTTTCTTAATTTTCAAACACTTCAACTTTAATGGACCATCTTCTTGGAAGATAGTTTTTGTATTTTTTTCAAACAAAAGGTCTCACATATTTATTACTGAACCAGCCAACTGGTGCAGAAGCATAGTAAGAGGGAAGAATCATTTCCCTGATAAAACATGTCTGTTGCAGTAGTGATGTTACAGAGTGATAGGATATGAGGATGTGACCATGCAGCATAAATACGTGTGCCATCCCATGTGCTGTTTCTATACACCAGCTTGGTTCTTCTCCAGTGCCTCTTTGAAGTTGTACCCAATTTTGTTGCCAGTTTTCATCTGAACCCACTGGAGAATAGGACAATTCTGCTTTTGTTTCTTGGCCAGGAATTGCTTGATGGGTCTTATGAGAAGATCCAAATCAGAGTATTAATGTGCAGAGATGGGATTCTAAGGCCTTCTGAGCTCCTAGGTTAGGGTGACTTCCAGACTTCCCTGCTGTCATCCATGTTGAACAGTCAAACATACACACCACCATGGCAGAGAATAAGAGAGAGAAAAAATACTTTACTTTTTGAGTGAAATTATAATGAGTTGTAGATAGCACATTGACTCATAAAAAAGCTTAGCTAAATGGTATAGAATGAAAATTGATTAAGATAATAACATACCCAAAGCACTTGCCTCCCAAAATATATATGAGGTTTAAATGAACTTGAGTACCTTTTAGATTTAAGATTCTTGTTATTTTTGTTACGTTTTTGCATTATCTTCATGTCTGAGAAAAGAATGAAATTCGGTAATAAGTCCACAGAATTTTTCATTATGGTATTATCTTTTTGTAGCTGAAAGCAATAAACGTAGATCTTCAAAGTGATGCTGCTCTGCAAGTGGACATTTCTGATGCTCTTAGTGAGAGAGATAAAGTAAAATTCACCGTTCACACAAAGGTAAATGTGATTTTGAATTTGTATTATTTTAGCTATTGTGCAGATGTTGCATATGTAATAATACATTGACTGGAACTTTGGTTTTGAGCACAATTAGAAAGGAACCATATTTTGGTTTATAATTCACTGCTTTTAACAGTTTTAGGGAATGTACTTGTTTTAATGTACTTTTTAAAGATTAACATTTAGGAATTAATCACAGAACCTAGATGTAATGCAAATTTAATTTTCTCTAGACTTGTTCATATGTTTCAGTATTCTTGTTTTCAGTTTTGTTTTGTTTTTTCAGTTAATTATATTACTGTCTTACCGGGCTCAGTTGGTTAAGCCTCCTACTCTTGATTTCAGCTCAGGTCATGATCTCAGGCTTGTCCTTCCCTCATCCCCCTTCTTCTCTCTCTCTCAAATAAATAAATAAAATCTTTAAAAATAAATAAATTACTGTCTTATAAATTATTTTCTTCTTGGATTTTAGTTCTCAGGCATATTTTCAGATCATAGATTTATTTTCCCTTGAGTAGTTGAGTTTGATATATATTAATACCTTTTAAGTAATGGTAGCAGTATAATAGGCTATCAACTTACTTTCTCAAAGATGCCAGGATAATTCTTTTCTGGGTATCTCAGAGTTTTCATTATGGAGTTTAAAAACGCTAATAATAATTCATATAGGACTAATTTAAGAAAATAAGATTAAAAGTGTTCATTAAAAGGCTTTTTGTGTAATTTTGATTTTTCTTCAAGAGAATCTCTATCTTTGCAGAGTTCATTGCCAAATTTTAAACAAAATGAGTTTTCTGTTGTTCGACAACATGAGGAATTTATCTGGCTTCATGATTCCTTCGTTGAAAATGAAGACTATGCGGGTTACATTGTAAGTGTTGGGGTTCCACTTTAATCCCATTTTCTAGGCGCTTTTTAGATGCTTTGTTATGTGTTAAATCTTGTTTAGCATTTTAGTGAACTGGTGTGATTTTTAAAAATTTGTCAGTTATGGGGCACCTGGGTGGCGTAGTCGTTAAGTGTCTGCCTTCAGCTCAGGTCATGATCCTAGAGTCCCAGGTTCAAGCCCCACATTGGACTCCCTGCTCGGCGAGAAGCCTGCTTCTCCCTCTCTAGTTCCCCCTGCTTATGTTCCCACTCTAGCTGTGTTTCTCTCTGTCAAATAAGTAAATAAAAATCTTTTATTTAAAAAAAAAATTGTCAGTTACAAAACACAATGGACTACCACTTTTTATCCTGAACTGTCTAGTTTGAGAGTGTGGAGATAAATTTAAACTTAAATTCTTACTGTATTGGAGTTGAAATGGGCATTTTCTAGAGATTAATTGGGGGGGGGATGTTATAAACCATACTGATTTTAAACTCTTAGGTAGACAGATATTTAGAGTTGGAGGGTTCCTTAAGACATTACCTAATCTAAGTATGCATCAGGTATTGTGCCTCAGCTGTTGACCACACTCAGATTCCTGAAATTTAGTTTCATTTCATCTCTTTGAAAGCACCCTGATCTGATTCTGTTTCCATCCTTGTGGCCACTCCTTCTCAGTCATCTGCCTTTTCTTGGTATGACTCAGAATTTGGTGGGAAACTAGCAGTGCGTTCTTTTTTTTCATTTTACAAAAAATACCGGCTTATATAAAGGATCAACTCAGGAACAACCAAGAGAAAGAGATGCATAGGACAAGGTACAGGGAGAGGGTTAGTGTAGATCTTTCATGTTCTGCAGGTGTACCACCTTCCCAGGATGTCAGCGTCTTCACCAACCTGGAAGCTCCTCCTCCTTTCTCTTCCCATCTTATTCCCACCTTTTCTTCCTCATCTTGTCTAATGGCATTTTCTCACTGCCCTGTCCTACAGACTAAACATTCCTTAAAGATCAAGATCATGTCTTATTTAGGGGCCCTAGGGTGACTCAGTTGAGGGCCTGCCTTCAGCTCAGGTCATGACTCCAGGGTCCTGGGATCAAGTCCCTCATCAGGCTCCTTGCTCATCGGGGAGTCCACTTCTGCCTCTGCCTGCAGCTCCCCCTGCTTGTGCTTGCTCGCTCTCTCTGACAAATAATATCTTAAAAAAGAGAGAGAGATCATGTCTTATTTATCTTTTTATATGCACATTGTTCAGCATCATTCCTGGCACATAGTAGATGTGGTGTATAGGCACCAGTGAGTGTGTGCTCAGCTGTATTTGATGCTTCCTTCCCTTTTGCTTTCCTCAAGCTTAACCCTTTTCTTGTGTTCATTCTGTAGCTTTCCCCTACTTATCTGTTCTTTCTCTTAACTTCTTGCTTTCTTTGCTTCCCATCATTTCCCCTTAACTCTTCTTACTTGTAGGCCCTGCCTCTTAAGGTAAATTTTTCTTTATCATTCCATTAAATGATATGGCTCTTCTGGATCTTACATTTTTATTTAAGGTGTTTACCCACAGTGAGTGAATAGAATGATGTTAGTCATTGATCCCTGTCTAGTTCTCTTGGTTTTAAGTCAGTGCTTTCTGCTTCTGATACATTCCTCCAGTTGAGGAACCCTTTTTATCATGCCTTGCTGGATCATATTGTTGGCATTCATGAATTTTAAAAACATAGGATAGCATAAAGCTACTATAAATCCCTTAGTTTAAAAAATATATTCATATTTAATCAAACCATTTACGTACTTCTGAAAAATGGTATGCATCTTCTTTTAGTGTATAGTCAGCTTAATGTGCATGTACATTTGAGGACTCTTAAGTTGCCACATAGAAATTTGCAGATGAAAACTTGGGAACTAGTGTTCTATACTAGAAAATAGTGCTCTGCTATATTTCTTCCTTGGTACGAAGGACCTAATCAAATTCTCTACCCTAAATTAGGATATTCCTGGTGTTGTGTTCATTCAGGATGACTTTAGCGCTCCCAGCTACAGTCTTTTATGGTGGCAGCAGTATCGCTACTGTGAAAAAGAAAATAGTCTTTAAAGTAGTGACTTGGTTCTCTTACAGATCCCACCAGCGCCACCAAGGCCTGATTTTGATGCTTCAAGAGAAAAACTGCAGAAGCTTGGAGAAGGAGAAGGGTCCATGACAAAGGAAGAATTCACAAAGATGAAACAGGAACTGGAAGCGTATGTGATTTTTGTTGTTGCTTTTGTTAACTGTGCTTATTTTAATGCCTTTTTCTGTGCTCTCTGATATCCCATCCTTTTAATCATTTCACCACAGTGACCCTTTCTGAAAGATGCAGGTTTAAGTCAAACAACCAGTTTTAATGATCATGATCAGAGCCTACAGGAAAATTATAGAATAATTGTCTGCATTGTAAAATTCTTTAAATTAATGTTTTAAATAGACTCTGAAAATTGAAATCAGAGGATTCAAAAACCTTATTAAAAAATAGTAGAAAGGGAAATATGACTTTTTAAAGCAGAATGTAACTTGTTTTGTTTTTTATTTACAAGGTCTTAGTCATTGCCAACCTGGTTTTCTTTTTTTGATATGTGCATAGTACCCAAACTTCTATTTTTCATAAAAATATGCACTGAGCAACTCTGCATATATTCTGTTTTCTTTTTTAAAAAATATGTGTGTGTGCATGTGTATGTGTAATTTTTACCCTTTTTTTTCTGCCTCTGGCTTTTGGGAAGGAAAATAGGAGCAAAGTAACAAGAAAATAGTTTTAAAATATTTTCCATTAAATGATTATTTCTCATGTACTAGAAATGTATTAATCCTTGAAAAAATTTGAGATAGTTTCTATTTTATTTTTAGCGTATTTGCTAAAAATACCAAATCTCTCCCCTTTTATTAGACATTTGAAGATATTTTATATTTGCAGTACATTGTTTTTCTGTATTTTGGGAGCTATACAAGGAAATATTTTTCTTGCGTCATCATCATCACTTCCATCACTCTTTTTCTGGTCATTTCTCCTCTTCATGCATTTCCTTTTCTCCTCTTCCTCTTAGTTTCAGCTTTTAAGCATATATCCACATAGCTACTAGACTCCTCTTCAGAATGCTAGACTCATTAGACAGTATAAATTAGCAAAGTAGATCCTTTTTGTCAAAGTGTAAGGCGCCAGATATTTTAAGACTTTTGTCCGTGCTGGGTGCAAGCAATAGTCTGAGAGCAGACAGAGATCTATAATTTTATAGTTATAAGACTGAAAACTGGAAATTAGCAGAGCACATTAATATTAAAGAATCTGTGGTTTTCCAGTGGCCCTGATCATGATTCTTTTGTGGTCTGGTTAGGGGTTGGATAACAGAGAACCTTGGGTTTATTCTACTGCTACCTCCATCCTCTGCATCCTTCTTTTTTGTCTTCACTGAATGACTACCCTCACAGAGATCAAACTTCTCCCAACATTGGTCCTGCTGGTTTGCTGGTATGTAAAAATTTATCCTCCTTGCACGTAGTTGAAGCAACAATATTGGGCCTTTTCCCTGAGTGTTTCTTTTTTTCAAACTGACATGTATTACTATATGATCGCTGTGATTCACTGATGATATTAAAATATTTTAAATACAGGTTTTCAATGTAATGACAAAAATTAGTCTCTCTGCAGTATGCTTTTTTCTTGTGTGTTTGGGTCATTAGATGAAAATAATTATTAATGTCAAAAATACATTTACTGAGGTTTGGATTTTTTTATTTTTTGTATAAAAGTGTTTAAATGCAATAATTAGCTAGAAATTGAGTCATAAAGATTGTATCAAATAATTTGTTGTATACTTTCTCGAGCTGAAAACAAACCCCTCTATAGTTACCTTTAACATCAACTTGCATAGGAAGAAAGGTTCATAAAATCTAAAAATATTAACATCTAAATATAATAAGTACTATTAACCAGCATGAAGCCTTTTCAGAGCTGGGTTTTACATATTTTATTAACAGTTCAACTAAAATCTTTGTTTACATGGATTTTATCTTAAGTTTGCAATTAGTATAATTTAGAATATTTGTAGAAAAAATTGTTCCAGATGATTTTCTAGTTGATATAGTGTTTTACCTTTAATTTTGTGTATTGTTTCTAGTGAATATTTGGCAATATTCAAGAAGACTGTTGCAATGCATGAAGTATTCCTATGTCGTGTGGCAGCACATCCTATTTTGAGAAAAGATTTAAATTTTCATGTCTTCTTGGAATATAATCAAGATGTGAGTATTGATTAAAGTAGTGATCAAGTTTATTTTTAGTTACTGGGAAAGGCAGGGCATAGTTAGATGACCCTTTTTGTAACATTCTTATATTTCTTTTTTTTTTTTTTTTTTTTTTTTTTTTTTTTTTTTTTTACATTCTTATATTTCAAGGCAGTTTAAAATGACACTTTTGTGGTGATGATATAGTATTTCAGTAGAACTTGAGTAGATTAATTGAAGAAATGAGGGTAAATCATGTTACTACATGGGATATTGGTTTTCCTCAATTGTGAACTTCTTAAGAAAGAGGATTATCAGTTTGTTCCTTAAATTTGTGTTTGGAGTCCTCTGAAGCCTTATGGGGAATCCCAGCGAGGTGTTAGAGCTAAAGAATTCCAGATTACTTTTGAGTTAATCATTGACTTTTGATCTGTTTAACTGACCTTCTTCAGTGTGATTGCTCCTGATTTCCTCCCTTCCTGCCTGAAAACTGTTACAGTGCAAATAGAAAAATTGATGCAATTGAGCTTTAAAGATTTCTTCATTTGTAGTACTGGCAAAAAAAAAAGTTTTAATGGGTGAGTGATACAGATCTTGGGATTTATATTTGGATGACAAAATTAACTTATAATTTTAGCAAAAAACAAATGTAGCATAGTGCTAGTTTGCTTAGAAGTCAATATCAAAATCAAAGAATTTTTTATATATAAATTTGCCCTTCTAGTTTGGTTTTAGTAGACATGATAATGACAGTACAATGTCTGAAGTCTAGCAGTAGAGAGAACACATTTTTTTAAAGGGGATGAAGTAAGAAAAGATTACAGAAGCAGGAGCGCCTGGGTGCTTAGTTGTTAATTAAGTGTCTGCCTTTGGCTCATAATCCTAGGGTCCTGGGATCCAGCCCTGCATCAGGCTCCCTGCTCAGTGGGAAGCCTGCTTATCCTCCCCCTGCTTGTGTTCCCTCTCTCTGTCAAATATATAAATATAAAGTCTTTCCAAAAAAAAAGTCACGGAAACAGCACTTAAGCATGGGTACTTTCACAAGCATAAATGTGGTGATACTGGCCTGTGGTCGTTTATAACTAGGAATTGTAAAGAATGCTGGCTATGTCATGAATTACAAGAAGCAAAAACAGTTCGTGACTAGGGTTGCCAAAGAACACATGATATAGAATGCTGTCATCAATTTTTTACCTTTATGTGTTTCTTTTTCCTCAACCTTATTCGTGGCCTGGGCCAAAACCTTAGTAACAACTGGTAAAGCAACATAGGTATACTGGCATGGTTTTGTCAATTCAGGGCCACTTGTGCTAGAGGAGCTTTGTGCTCCACATACTCTATCCCACTGCCAAATCCCTTAGTGCTATCTGAAATTATATATCTATATTTCTTAAGATTTATTTATTTTAGGGTGCCTGGGTGCTCAGTCGCTAAACGTCTACCTTCAGCTCAGGTCATGATCCCAGACTGCTGGGTTCAAGCCGCATCCATCGGGCTCCCTGCTCAGCAGGAAGCCTGCTACTCCCTCTCTCACTCCCTCTGCTTATGTTCCCTCTGTAGCTGTGTTTCTTTCTGGCAAATAAATAAATAAATAAAATCTTTAAAAAACATGGGGCACCTGGGTGGCTCAGTAGTTGGGTGACTGCCTTGGGCTCAGGTCATGATCCCAGGGTCCTGGGATCGAGCTCCGCATCAGGCTCCCTGCTCCGCGGGAGGCTTGCTTCTCCTTCTCCCACTCCCCCTGCTTGTGTTCCCTCTCTCGTTGTCTGTCTGTGTCTGTCAAATAAGTAAATAAAATCTTTAAAAACAACAACAACAAAAAAAAAGGTTTATTTATTTTAGACAGAGAGAGAGCGCGTAGATGCACGAGTAGGGGGTGGGGAGAGGGAGAGACTCTCAGGCAGATCTTGGCATGGGGCTCTGTCCCAGGACCCTTGAGATCACGACCTAAGCCAAAATCAAGAGTTGCACACTTAACTGACTGAACCACCCTGGCACCCCATATGTAACTGTATTTTAAATTTTTGTATATTTATTATTTGTCTCCCTCTACTAAAATATAGGCTCTTTGGAAGTAGGCTCTAATTTTTCACCAATGTATCCTGAGTACTTTAGAGCAATGGCTGACAATTAAGATGTAAAATACATATTTGTTAAAATGATAAGTGAATGAGGGGCGCCTGGGTGGCTCAATCGCTTAAGCATCTGCATTGCGCTCCTGTCATGATTCCAAGGTCTTGGGATCAAGCCCCTGAGTCAGGCTGCCTGCTCAGTGGAGAGCCTGCTTCTCCCTCTCCCTCTCCCTCTGCCACTCCCCCTGCTTATGCTCTCTCTCAGATAAATAAAATCTTTAAAAAAATGGTAAGTGAATGATTATTGTTTAGATCAGCTTTATAAATAGCTTCCAGAAATCTTAGGGTTTCATAAGTTTTCTCCCATCAGTGTAGATTTTTCTTCCTCTGAAACTAACATATGCTTAATAGAGATAATGATGTGATGCATTGTATTAACCCTTTTAATATCAGTATATAGTGTTTTGGAGAAACTGAAAAGACAGGACAGTGATTTGCAAATATTCTGTAATAATTAACAGCAGGACACCTGGGTGGTGCAGTTGCTTAAGCATCTGACTCTTGATTTCAGCTCTGGTCATGATCTCAGCCTCATAAAATCAAGCTCCACATCAGGCTGTGTGCTCAGTATGGAGTCTGCTTAAGAGTCTCTCTCCCTTTACCCTACCAGTGCACACATGTTCTCTCACTTCCTCTCAAATAAGTAAATAAGTCTTTCTAAAATATATAATTAAGTAATTAGGGGCACCTGGGTGGCTCAGTCGTTGGGTATCTACCTTCAGCTCGGGTCATGATCCCAGGGTTCTGGGATCGAGCTCCAAATTGGGCTCCCTGCTCAGTGGGGAGCCTGCTTCTCCCTCTGCCTGCTCTCCCTGTGCTTCTATTCCCTGTCTCACTGTGTCTCTCTGTCAAATGAATACATACGATTTTTTAAAAATATATAAATAAAATATATAATTAATTAATAGCAAGTACTTTAACAGGTTATAGAAGGTCATAAGCCCAAAACTAAAAAGTTTTTCTCAATCTTGCTCTGATGCTGTTTTTCAGATCTTTACTCACTTCATTGGGGCAGGAAAAGCAATCTGTTGTGCAGTTTTATTATTTGAGTTCCAGAGGATCATGGGACTTGAGCTGTTGAAGTAGGACTAGGGTACTTGAAGTCTAAAAAGGCCATGGGGCACCTGGGAGGGCTAGAAAAGCTTGTTCTAGCTTTTAGTTGTGTGAGAAGTAGTCACTGTTGTAAGGAATGATTGCCTTTAGAGTTGCTTTACTTGGGTAGTTGTATGCCTTCTCTTTCTGCTAGGTTTAATCTGAGTCTGCTTAAGAGTAGATTTAAATATTTAACCTAATTAACGCCCTAATGTCCATTCAATTCTTGCTACCTTTATCATCAGTAGGACCCTACTCAGGATCCTACCTCCTGTCTGAGTTCTTAAACTCTGGTATTAATAGACTCCAAACGTAAATGATTCCCTTTTTCCCTCTTCTTTTTTTTTTTTTTTAAATATTGTATTTATTTATTTGACAGAGAGAGAGAGATCACAAGTAGGCAGAGAGGCAGGCAGAGAGAGAGGAGGAAGCAGGCTCCCTGCTGAGCAGAGAGCCTGACACGGGCCTCAATCCCAGGACCCCGAGATCATGACCTGAGCTGAAGGCAGAGGTTTTAACCCACTGACCACCTAGGCACCCTTTTTCCCTATTCTTATTTTGGTTGTTAACTTTGACTCACTGGTACATCTAAATCCTTGACTTCTGTGGCATTTTGATCCTGTTAGCTTGTCTTTACTTCTTTCTCATCTAGCCTAGATTGCCTGCTCCATCATTTTTTTTTTCAAGACTTTATTGATTTGACAGAGAGAGATACAGTGAGAGAAGAAACACAAGCAGGGGAGTGGGAGAGGGAAAAGCAGGCCCGCTGACCAGGGAGCCCAATGTGGGGCTCGATCCCAGGCCCTGGGATCACGACCTGAGCCAAAGGCAAAGGCCCAACCAATTGAGCCACTTAGGTGCACCTGCTCTATCATTTATAACAAGGTTATGACTTTTTTTTTTTTTTAAGATTTTATTTATTTGACAGAGAGAAACACAGCCAGAGAGGGAGCACAAGCAGGGGGAGTGAGAGAGGGAGAAGCAGGCTTCCCGCCGAGCAGGAAGCCCGATGTGGGACTCGATCCCGGATCTCCAGGATCATGACCTGAGCCGAAGGCAGTCGCCTAACCAACTGAGCCACCCAGGCGCCCAAGGTTATAACTTTAGACAGCTCTCTCCCACTTTCCATAAAAGCTCATTTCAACTTGCAGCAGTTCTTCTTGATAAAAAAAATGACTGTTCACTGGGTG
>PITA01011133.1:0-12818 GCA_004023965.1 Spilogale gracilis | reverse complement strand
GCCCGTATCGGGCTCTCTACTCAGCAGGGAGCCTGCTTCCTCCTCTCTCTCTTTGCCTGCCTCTCTGCCTACTTGTGATATCTCTGTCTGTGAAATAAATAAATAAAATCTGTAAAAAAAATGACAAGAGCAGACATCTGTTTTGTCTCTGATCTTAGGAGGAAAGCATTCATTGTTCACTGTTAAGAATGTTCGCTATGGGGTTTTTGTTGATGCTCTTTATCAAGTTGAAGTTCCCTTTTCTAGTTTGTTGAGTGTTTTGTTAGGGGAAAGTATAGCTATTGAGATGATGTGGGTTTTTATCCTTCATTCTGTTAGTATGATGTCTCACATTGTGTCTTTCTGTTTTGATGAAGATACCTTTCTGACACTCTTGGATCCCATGTACTTCTGTATCTTTTGGATCTCTTCTGAGTTTTCTTCTTAACTCTGTGGCTCCTTCCTGACTTTTTCCCTTCATATATCTATTCATTTAAATCTGATCCGTCCTAGGTTCCCCACTGACTTCCCCAAAAGTTTAGAAATTCCAGGGTGCCTGGGTGGCTCAGTTGGTTAAGCAACTGCCTTCAGCTCAGGTCATGATCCCGGAGACCTGGGATTGAGCCCCACATCAGGCTGCCTGCTGGGCAGGAAGCCTGCTTCTCCCTCTCTCACTCCCCCTGCTTGTGTTCCGTCTCTCGCTGTGTTTCTCTCTGTCAAATAAATAAATAAAGTCTTTAAAAAAAAAAAAGTTTAGAAATTCCTCTAGGGGCACCAGGGTGGCTCAGTCGATTAGGGGGAAAAAAATTAAATGTCCCAACTTTATTTTTCCCCTAAGATTTTATTGGGAGAGAAAGAGTGAGCAAGAGAAAGCTCATGAATGGAGATAGAGACAGAGGGAGAGGGAGAAGCAGACTTCCCATTGAGCAAGGAGCCCTATGCTGGCCTTAGTCCCGGAACTCCAGGATCATGACCTGAGTTGAAGCTAGGCACTTAAACGACTGAACCACCCAGGTGCACCAAATGTCCCAACTGTTGATTTTGGCTCAGGTCATGATTTCAGGTTCACGGGATAGAACCTCATATCAGGCACCCAGCAGGAAGTCTGCTTCTCTCCCCCTACCCACCCATCCCTACTCTCTTCCTAAATTAAATGAATAAATCCTATAAAAAAAAAAATCTAGATTTCTAATTCTATAAATTCTCCCTAATGATCTCATTGACTCTATGGCTACAGGTACTCTAATATACTATTAACTTACATACTTATAAGCCCCAGCCCCCTTTATTAAACAGTCTCATGAAAACCTCTAGATGTTCTTTTGGCATTTTACCCTCAGTTGCACTCTTTAAACCCATGCTTCTGGGGCGCCTGGGTGGCTCAAGCATTGCCTTTGGCTCAGGTCATGATCCCATTGTGCTGGGATTGAGCCCTGCATCAGGCTCCCTACTCTGCAGGAAGTTTTTCCCTCTCCCATTCCTCCTGCTTGTGTTTCCTCTCTCATTGTGTGTGTGTGTCTCTCTCTGTCAAATAAATAAAATCTTTTAAGAAAATAACCCATGCCAAAAAAAAAAAACGAAAAGAAACCCATGCTTTCTTTTGTGTTCTCTGTCTCAAAGAAGGTATACCACCTTCCAATTCCTTAAAACCTAAAAATTACTAAGGCGCCCGGGTGTCTCCGTTGAACAACAGACTCGATTTTAGCCCAGGTCATGATCTCAGGGTTGTGAGGTCTGGCCTTATGTCAGGTTCTGTGTTCAGCATGGAGTCTGCTGGTTCCTCTTCCTCTGCTCCTTCACCTGCTCGCTCGCTCGCTCTCAAATAAATAAATGTTATAAATAAATGAATGAATGATTTGGGGGGGGGGATTTTATTTATTTGTTTGTTTGTTTGACAGCACTCAACAAGCAGGGGGAGCAGGAGAGGGAGAAGCAGGGAGTCTGATGCAGGACTCAGTCAAGGACCTTGGGATCATGACCTGAGCTAAAGGCACACATTTAAGACTAAGCCACCCAGGCACCCCTGGATAAATAAATTAAATGTTAAAAAAAGAAAATAACAATAACAAAAACTCAAAATTTCTCATTACTCTTCCTACTCCCTGTTCCTATTAGGGAAACACCAAATCCTTGTCTGTTGTACTCCCTTACTGTATTAGGAATGTGTCCACTTCTTTTCATCACCAGACCTAAAGATTAGTTCTGACTTTTATAATTGTTGACTGGATTATTTTAAAGGTGTGGGTTTTTTTTGTTTGGTTTGGTTTTTTGGTTTTTTGGGTTTTTTTAAAGATTTTATTTATTTGACAGAGAGAAACACAGCCAGAGAGGGAACACAAGCAGGGGGAGTGAGAGAGGGAGAAGCAGGCTTCCCACCGAGCAGGGAGCCCGATGTGGGGTTCGATCCCGGGTCTCCGGGATCATGACCTGAGCCGAAGGCAGTCACTTAACCAACTGAGCCACCCAGGCGTCCAAGGTGTTTTGTTTTGAGAGAGAGCAAGCGAGAAGAGCTTAGGGGTAGTGATCATGATTTGTGAACCATTTACATAATGGTGAACATTGAAGCCATATCAGTAGATAGGAAAATTAGATGGGATGTTCCACTGTGAGACACCCTGATGTAGCAAGTGGCAAAATGAAAGAGTTAGCTGCTTCTCAATTTTGCTTTTAGATAACCATTCTTGCCATTTGGAGTCACCTTTTGAATCCCTTATACTGTAAGTTGCTCATCTCCAGAATAGGACAAAACATAATATTTGGATGAGTTCAGAGTGAAAAATTTGCAGAATATGGAGTGCCTGGATGGCTCAGTAGGTTAAGCATCTACCATTCGGCTCAGTTCCCATCCTGGAGTCCCAAGATTGAGCCCCACTTCAAGCTCCCTGCTGAGTGGGGAGTCTGCTTCTTCCTCTGACCCTCACCCCGCTCATTCTCTCATTCTCTCTCAAATAAAATAAAATCTCAAAAAAAAAAAAAGGAAAAAATTTGCAGAATGTATTTTCTTTTTCTTTTTTTTTAAGATTTTATTTATTTATTTGAGAGAGCGTAAGAGAGTGCATGAGAGGGGAGAGAGTCAGAGGGAGAAGTAGACTCCTTGCCAAGCAGGGAGCCCGATGTAGGACTCAATCCTGGGACTCCAGGATCATGAACTGAACGCAGTTGCCCAACTGACTGAGCCACCCAGGGGCCCAGAATGTGTTTTCAAAGCTTTTACAGAGTCATATGATGATGTATTAGATTCCAATAAATTTTACATCTTTAGGGCTCCTGGGTGGCTCAGTTGGTTAAGCGACTGCTTTTGGCTCAGGTCACGATCCTGGAGACCCGGGATCAAGCCCCACATCGGGCTCCCTGCTCGGCGGGAAGCCTGCTTCTCCCTCTCTCACTCCCCCTGCTTGTGTTCCCTCTCTAGCTGTGTTTCACTCTGTCAAATAAATAAATAAACAAATTTTTTTTAAGTTTTTTAAAAAAATTTTTTTTACATCTTTAAGGAACTCCTGGATTAAATTTTTAGTTGTCTTTATATATTACTATTTATATGATGAGAAGACTACTTGCGATGGAATTATCAGATATACTTGTGAAATTTGAGATATCTAGGCATTATTGTAGATCACCTGACTCTGAATCTTTGAGAGTGAGGCCAGCCTCCTTTTTAATACCCTGAAGTTTGAAAGTCACTGATACACATGATGAAATTTTAAAGTTTAAAAACCAGGATCCTTTAATGGTTACCATTTTGAGGTCAGAGAATAAAAGAGGCATTACTTTGCATGTGTAATCTAAAAAAATTGCCAACTTAAGTTTACCTTTCTTTCAGCTGAGTGTGAGAGGAAAAAATAAAAAAGAGAAACTTGAAGATTTCTTTAAAAACATGGTAAAATCAGCAGATGGAGTAATTGTTTCAGGAGTAAAGGTAAGATTTTATTTGTTTAATAGAGTTATTGGTTTGAGAATCCACTTCTTTTAAAAGATAGATTGAGATTTCAGATGTGCAGATAACTCTGTTGGAGTAAAAAAGAAGTTTGGACAGTAAAATGCTTAGGCCTGGGAATCGAGCCCCCCTGCCCTCGATTCTACTCTTTTTTTTTTTTTTTTTTTTTTTAAGATTTTATTTATTTGACAGAGAGAAACACAGCCAGAGAGGGAACACACGCAGGGGGAGTGAGAGAGGAAGAAGCAGGCTTCCCGCCAAGCAGGGAGCCCGATGTAGGGCTCAATCCTGGGTCTCCGGGATCATGACCTGAGCCGAAGGCAGTCGCTTAACCAGCTGAGCCACCCAGGCACCCCTCGATTCTACTCTTTAAAGAACTTCCTTTTCCCAGGGGTGAGACATCCGTAGGTCCAAGGGTATGCATACTCCCCTCCAAACTAGACCATGCTTTAGGGATCTGGAACCCCATATTTCCTTGCCCAAATCTGAAGCCTCCTTCCAACTTTCCCTTTTCTGTGGGCCTCTTCTCTGAGTTCAGCCTCTAGGGTGACGATGGAACATCTGGGGAGAAGGCAGGCACGGGGAGATCAGTGTGCAGGGTAGAATGTCCATTTACATACATACATGAGCTTTCTCCGGATGCCTTACAGAGCTGCAGGATAGGGCACAAAGAGGGGCTGCCTCCATTTGTACATTTGCCCTTGGCCTACAGATGTTAGGGGCAGACTTGAGTTCAGATCTGGAGTTAGAAGAGCTCCTTTGAGATTTTAGTCTTGTGGGGCGCCTCGCTCAGTTGGTAGAGCATGCAATTCTTGGTCTTAGGCTGTTGAATTCAAGCCCCACGTTGCACGGAGAGCTTACAAATAAATAAACAGGAATATTTAAAATTTAAATAAATAAATAACACCCAAGTATTTCTTAGTGATGTTCTAGAAATGGTACAAGAATTGATATATCTGAAGACTCTTACCATTAAAAGAGAAAAGTGTTGGGCACCTGGGTGGCTCAGTTGGTTGGACAACTGCCTTTGGCTCAGGTCATGATCCCGGAGACCCAGGATCGAGTCCCACATTGGGCTCCCTGCTCAGCAGGAAGCCTGCTTCTCCCTCTCTCACTCCCCCTGCCTGTGCTCCCTCTCTGGCTGTGTTTCTCTCTGTCAAATAAATAAAATCTTTAAAAAAAAAAGAGAGAAAAGTGTTTATATTACATTATCAAGCAGATACTAGGAAAGAGATGAATAATGCTGCTTTGCCATCATGCCTATTTTTATAGTTATATCTATAGTAAAACTTAGGTGAGAAGTACTATTTATTTGATTTATACTTTGGTTTTTTAGAGACAGGTCAGCTGATATGTTGACAGTGCATGTGCCATGGCTACTTTCTAATAAGGACTCTATGTCCTTCCATTTTGATGTTACTTATGTATTAATATTGAACATTTTTCTTAGCATTAAGTGTAAACCACTATATGGATTATGATTTTGGTAAACTAGTAACTAGCATTTTTTGAACATTTACAATGTGTTTGTTGATCCACATTTTGTTTACTCTCCAACCCTACAAATTGGATAGTTTTATCCCCATTTTAACAGTTAAGATCATTTGTACACATGAGTTACAAATTTTAAGGACATTTTGTTAGTACTGACTTTTCTTCCACATATTCTGTTGATATGGATTTGAATTACATTGTTTTAGCTGGTAATTTTTCAAAAAATGATTGCTGTTTCAGAAAGGAGGAAAGGACTTTTAATAATTTTTATTTTTAATGTGTATCTAGCTTTGTTTCAGAAAGGGTAATAGTGATTGCACCCAGAAAGCTAGTTTGGCCATGTTCCCCCAAGGCAATCAGGGAGGGCTATAATGACAAAGGCTTGGCAGCCTTCAGGAATGAATCACAGAATACATAGTAGACCAAGAGAAATAGATTCAGACTTGCCTATCACAATTTTTTTTCTTCTCAAAAGCAATTGATTACTCCCCCTGGCAGTAATGTATTTGTTGGCGAGGCAGGACTGTAGACACAGAGCATGAGTAGGAACACGTTTCAGAGTACAGCATGTGAACAGGAACCATTATGGAAGGATCTAAGCTTTCAGCTGCAAAACCATTTCAGTTCTCTTCCTGGATAGATAGAAGTGCATGTCTGTATAAAATCTGAACTTGTTGGTAAAATCATTAGGACATCTTATTAGAGGACAGCTGTGCTATTTTACTGATCTTTTATGATTATAATGGTGAAGTGATTTATGTATTGCACTAAAGCAAATAAGTGAAAAATTATATTTTCTTTTGACCCTATAGGATGTAGATGATTTCTTTGAGCATGAACGAACATTCCTTTTAGAATATCATAACCGAGTTAAGGATGCATCTGCTAAATCTGATAGGATGACAAGATCCCACAAAAGTAAGGTTTTTCTCTGTGGCTAAAGCTTACACTTTTTAATGGAATAATTATAAAGTTATTATGTTACTTACAGTTTATAAAAGTCTTGATATAGAACAGTGTTTCTCAGACTGTGGTCTGTGAAGTCTTGATCTTAAGGCTCTTTCTGTTTTTAGCAAGTCTGTGAGGTCAAAACTATTTTCATAATAATCCATGATGCTTTTTGTATTTTTCACCGTGTTGCCATTGACACTGATAAAGCAAAAGCTGTGGTGGATGAACTTACTGGTGCCTTAGCACAGATCAGGGCAGTGGCACCAGATTGTGCTAAGAGTCACTATAGTCTTTCCTGCAGTGCGTTTGCAGTTAGAAAAAAAAAATTCAATTAGAAATATCCTTGATAGGGCCCCTGGGTGGCTCAGTGGGTTAAAGCCTCTGCCTTCAGCTCAGGTCATGATCTCAGGGTCCTGGGATCGAGGCCCACATTGGGCTCTCTGCTTGGTGAGGAGCCTCCTTCCTCCTCTCCCTCTGCCTGCCTCTCTGCCTACTTGTGATCTCTGTCTCCGTGAAATAAATAAAATATTTAAAATATATATATTAAAAAAAAAGAAATATCCTTGATAAAGCAGTTAAAATTACCAATTGTAATAAACACTTCCCTTGAGTTCACTTTTTTAATATTCTGAATGATGAAATGGAAGGTATACATAAAGCACTTAAATTCCATATTGAAGCATAACAGTTCTCTTAGAAAAGCACTTGAGTTGCAACTGAATTAGCTGCTTCCCCCCCCCCCCAAAAAAACACCATTTCTACTTGAGAGACAGCTGACAAACTATGATTATTCAGATTTAAGTATTTGATAGGCATTTTCTTAAAAATTAAGTGAGTCTGTCACTTTAGGGAAAACAACTGTGACAGTATTTGTTGAAAGTGTTAAAACTCAAGCTCTCCAGCAATAATTAGAATTTTGGAAAACTTGTATCCATCCTTACGAACTTGCTTCACAATAGTTAAAGACTTCTCTGAGGAGATTGGTGATCATATGTGAATGTGGTATTTTTTTTTTTTTTAAGATTTTATATATTAGAGAGAATAAGAGGGGAGTGGTCAGAGGGAGAAGCAGACTCCCTACCGAGCAGGAAGCCAGATGTGGGACTCAGTCCTGGGACTCCAGGATCATGACCTGAGCTGAAAGCAGTTGCTCAACCAGCTGAGCCACCCGGGTGCCCAAATGTGGTATTTTTGATGTTGTTTATATATAATGAAGTGTGTCAACATTTGGAAGATTTGTATAACTTATTAAGCCGATATTTTCTAAATGATCATGTACGTGAAAAATTCAAAGTTCAAGGTACGGGCAGCCTGGCTGGCTCAGTCTGTAAAGCATGCAAAACTTGATCTCGAGGTCCTGAGTTCGAGCCACATGTTGGATATAAAGATTATTTACAAAAAAAAAAAAAAGAAATGGAGCACCTGGGTGGCTCAGTCGTTGGGCGTCTGCCTCCAGCTCCAGTCATGATCCTGGAGTCCTGGGATCAAGCCCCGCATTAGGCTCCCTGCTCTGTGGGACATCTGCTTCTCCCTCTCTCATTTCCCCTGCTTATGTTCCCTCTCTAGCTGTGTTTCTCTCTGTCAAATTAAAAAAAAAAAGAAAAAAAGTTCAAGGTAGACTAATGTTTTCTTTTAACAACTTTATTGGGGTATAACTTGATTATCAATAAGTTTCAATGTTCAAAGTATACAATTTGATAAGTTTTGACATATGTGTAAAATCATCACTACACTCCAGATAATGAACATATCCATCACCACCAAAAGTTTCCTTACAGCCTTTTGTATTCTTGCCCTTTTGCTCGTCCAAAGGCAACCATTGATCTGCTTTCTGTCTCTATAGATTAGTTTTCATTTTCTAGAATTTTATATGAATGGAATTATACTATATCTTTATTATTTGGCTTTAAAAGTCAACAAAATTATTTTGAGATTCATTCAAGTTGTGTGTATGGAAGTGGTGAGAGCAAGCATCTTTGCCTTGTTTCTTATCTTATGGGGAAGGCATTTATTCTTAAACCATTAATTATGGTGTTTCATATAGGTTTTTCCCAGATGCTTTTTATCAGATTGCAAAAATTCTCCTATAAATTGCTTGTTTTCACTATATATATATATATATATATATATATATATATATATATATATATATATATATATAAATTGCCAGTTTTCTGTGAGTGTTTTTTTTCTAAGTCAGGAATGAATGTGGATTTTTATCACATGTTCTATTTGCAGCTGTAGTGTTGAGATAATCATATAATCATATTGTTTTACCTTTTTAGTCTATTAATATGATTAATTGTATTGATTGATAATCAGATGTTAAACCATCCTTCTGTTCTTGGGATAAATATCACTTATACCAATAGAGTTTAAGTGTAATAGAGTTCAGGGATGCCTGAGTGGTCAGTTGGTTAAGCAGCCGACTCTTGATTTTGACTAAGGTGGTGATCTCAGGGCCCTGGAATCATTCCTCCATCAGGCTCTCCTTCTGCCCCTCCTCTCACTTGTGCTGTCTCTCTCTCTCTAGTAAATAAATCTTTTTAAAAATAAATAGGGGTACCTGTGTGACTCAGTCAAGCATCTACCTTCAACTCTGGTCATGATCACAGGGTCCTGGGATCAAGCCCCGCATGGGGCTCCGTGATCAGCAAGGAGCCTGTTTTTCCCTCTCCCTGTGCTGCCCACCCTGCTTGTGCTGCTTGTGCTCTCTTGCTTTCTCTGTCAAATAAATAAATAATATAAATAAATAAACGAACAAATAAATAAATATTTTTAAAATAAATAAGGACACCTGGATGGCTCAGTTGGTTAAGCATCTGCCTTCAGCTCAGATCATGATCCCGAGGTGCTGGGATGGAGCCTTGTGTCAGGCTCCCTGCTCAGTGAGGAGTCTGCTGCTTTCTCTGTACCTCCCCTGCTCATGCTTAGTCTCTCAAATAAAATAAAATCTTGGGCACCTGGGTGGCTCAGTTGGTTGGGCAACTGCTTTCGGCTCAGGTCATGGTCCTGGAGACCCAGGATCGAGTCCCACATCGGGATTCCTGCTCGGGGGGAAGCCTGCTTCTCCCTCTCTCAATCCTTCTGCTTGTGTTCCCTCTCTAGCTCTGTTTTTCTCTGTCAAATAAAATAAAATCTTTTAAAAAAATTTTTTCAGGGGCGCCTGGGTGGCTCAGTTGGTTAAGCGACTGCCTTCGGCTCAAGTCATGATCCCGGAGACCCGGGATCGAGTCCTACATCGGGCTCCCTGCTCGGCGGGAAGCCTGCTCCTCCCTCTCACTCCCCCTGCTTATGTTCCCTCTCTGGCTGTGTTTCTCTCTGTCAAATAAATAAAATCTTTTAAAAAATTTAAAAAAAAATTTTTTTTGCAGGTGAGGGGCACCTGGGTGGCTTAGTGGGTTAAAGCCTCTGCCTTTGGCTCAGGTCATGATCTCAGGGTCCTGGGATAAGGCCCACATCGGTCTCTCTGCTCAGCAGGAAGCCTACTTCCTCCTCTCTCTCTGCCTGCCTCTCTGCCCACTTGTGATCTCTCTCTGTCAAATAAATAAATAAATTTTTAAAAAAGAAAAATTTCCCGGGGCGCCTGGGTGGCTCAGTTGGTTAAGCGACTGCCTTCGACTCAGGTCATGATCCCGGAGACCCAGGTCGAGCCCCACATCGGGCTCCCTGCTCGGCGGGAAGCCTGCTTCTCCCTCTCTCGTTCCCCCTGCTTGTGTTCCCTCTCTGGCTGTGTTTCTCTCTGTCAAATAAATAAAATCTTAAAAAAAAAAATTCTTTATGAAAGATACCAAAATCTGTTTTGAATAATTTTATTTTTTTAAGATTTTATTTGTTAGAGAGAGAGAATGAGAGAGAGCGAGCATGAGAGGGCAGATGTCAGAGGGAGAAGCAGACCTCCTGCTGAGCAGGGAGCCTGATGTAGGACTCGATCCCGGAACTCCAGGATTATGGCCTGAACTGAAGGCAGTCACTCAACCAACTGAGCCACCCAGGCACCCACCCTGTTTTCAGTAATTTTAAAAAATAAAGAGTCACCAAATTTCAGTCTTATTTGTTGAAGTAACTTCATATAGCATAAGAAGGGACAGTGTAGGGGCACCTGGGTGGCTCAGTTGGTTAAGCGACTGCCTTCAGCTCAGGTCATGATCCTGGAGACCCGGGATCGAGCCCCACATGGGGCTGCCTGCTCAGCGGGAAGCCTGCTTCTCCCTCTCTCACTCCCCCTGCGTGTGTTCCCTCTCTAGCTGTGTTTCTCTCTGTCAAATAAATAAAATCTTTAAAAAAAAAGGGGGGGGTACAGTGTAAAGATTACTGTTCTGTTAGATAATAAGCACATTAAACCTTGTAAAAATACTACTGGCGTAAGTGGGAATTTCTGTACAAAGTAGACATGTCTTGGATTTTGTTACAATACTGTACTTGCTATGTGCCAGGTATATAGTAACATTTACTAATTTATTTAGTCCAAGTGATCACACAGAGCTGGTACCATTATTATCCCCATTTGCAGATGAGGAAAGCAAGGCATACACAGCCTCAGTGACAAGCTCAAGTTCATATAGCTGGTAAATTAGGATTGAACCCTAAGCAGTTTGGTTTCAGGTCCATGCTCTTAACCATGCACTCTATTATCCTTTTTCTGAAATGAGTAATCTTTTCTCAACAAGTTGTCCTATGGGGTGAGCCCTGGGAAAAGTATTGTGCTGAAGTTGAATACTTAGCTTCCTAGAACCCAAGGATAATCGTGCTACCACCATTCATCTAGCTTCCCAAGGTCCTTAATTGTCCCTCTTACCTCAGGTCTCTTGTTTGTAAACCCTACCTATTAGGTTTCCTAAATATCTTCCAGCTTTGTCAGCTTTGTCATTCCTCTCTGCTGTCACTGTTTTTGCTAACTTGATCCTCACCATCAGTATCTGGCACAAAAAATTCCTAATTGGTTACTCTGCCTTCTGTATCTCCATTTCTAGTCTTTAGTCCAGCAGAAGAACTTTTTTTTTTTTTTAAGATTTTATTTATTTGACAGAGGGAAACACAGCCAGAGAGGGAACACAAACGGGGAGTGAGAGAGGGAGAAGCAGGCTTCCCGCCGAGCAGGGAGCCCGATGTGCGACTCAATCCCGGGTCTCTGGGGTCATGACCTGAGCCGAAGGCAGTCGCTTAACCAACTGAGCCACCCAGGTGCGCCCCAGGCAGAAGAACTTTTATCTAAAATCCTTAATGGTGGTTTTTAAATGTTATTTTTAAATGTTTAATAATACCCATTCTTACAAGATCAAATCCAGACTTTATCATGTCTTACAAAAACCTGTCCCCCCAAAAAAACCTGCCCCCCAATATACTTACAGTTTATTTTTCCATCTTCAACTCTATCCACTCTCTTCTGTACCCTAAAGGGCATTCTTCCTAGAAGGCTGTCTGAATATATTGTGCTTTTTTGTTTCATTGGCCTTTATCCATGCTGTCCCCACCATTTTGCCTGGTAAAGATTTGCTTATCCTCCAAGTTCTGACTCAGTTGTGTCTATAAATCCTTCCCTAACTTACTCAAGTGGAATAATCTGTTTCCCCTGCTCCCAAAGTAGTTTGTTCCTACTTCTAATACAGTGTTCATCAAATTATATTATAGCTGTTGTCATTGCCTTCCCCAGACTTGGGGTATTTCATACTGCATACACATTGTTTGGCAGGTAAGTGCTCAATAAATATTTTTGAATCAATGAGTAAGTATATTAAATTATAAAAATTTTGTCCCATAGGTGCAGCAGACGATTACAATAGAATTGGTTCTTCATTATATGCTTTAGGAACTCAGGATTCTACAGATATATGCAAGTAAGAATTCTGATTTAAAACATAAAATAAAACAGAAAAATTTCTTTGGTAGCCTGGACACACAGAATATTTCTGACCCAAGAGGCATTTAGAATATCTTTAAAATATATCAGTAATAAGGCCCTTCTTACAAATTCGGTTCGGTGTCATTTTTGCTCTACCATTTCTCTTATTTTTTAAACCTGAAAAGTAAAAATTGACTTTAATATATATAATTTTAACATTTACAAAGTTTCATTTGATGAAAATTAGCTGATTTATGTATGTAAGGAAGAGGGAGACAGGGAGACAGAATTTATGTCAAAATGTTCTTAGGTTTTGCTGAAGTTTATTATAAATAAATGTTTTGAAATTAGAAATACTATATATGTGTATTTCTTTGGAGGCCAAATTGACTTTTAAAATAAAATGTGATGGTATCAGTTTATACTTTTTAAAGAGGCTGGCTATTCTAGTTTATAAGTTTAATGAATCTTAGGGTAGTCCTAGGGTGACCTGACAGGAAAGTATTATGCATGTTAATATAGAAATGCTCTCTGGATGTTTGCCTACATAGCTGTCCTTTATTCACTTTATATAAGTTTTTCACATTAATCTAACCATAGTTAATTTTAGTTGCTTCT
>PITA01011132.1:0-68292 GCA_004023965.1 Spilogale gracilis | reverse complement strand
ATGAGGGGTAACCTGGAGGGCAGTGGGAGAAGGAAAGTAAATGGGAAGTAGGGTAATCTAGGGCGGGAAACGAAACAACAGAGACTTTGGACACAGAAACAAACTGAGGGACTTGGCGGGAGGGGGGTGGAGGGATAGGAGAGCCTGGTGGTGGGTACTGGGGACACCTAAAGCTTGGAGCACTGGGTGTGGGGAATGGGGAATGAATCTTGGAACACTGGAAAAAAAATTTTAGTAACAATAAAAAAAAAAAGAAATTATTCTCTGCCCTTACTCATGAAGATATTCTTCAAGCTTATCTTCCAAAGTGTGTGTGTGTGTGTGTGTGTGTGTGTGTGTGTGTTTCAATTAACCTTTCACATTGTGGTTTTTCCCATAGACTGGAATATTGTTTAAAAAAATTCACTTCTGGGTGGCGCCTGGGTGGCTCAGTTGGTTAAGTGATTGCCTTTGGCTCAGGTCATGATCCCAGAGACCCGGGATCAAGCCCTACATCAGGCTCCCTGCTAGGCGGGAAGCCTGCTTCTTCCTCTCTCACTCCCCCTGCTTGTGTTCCCTCTCTAGCTGTGTTTCTCTCTGTCAAATAAATAAAATCTTTACAAGAAAAAAAAAAATTTACTTCCGACCTCCCTCTTCTTATGGGTGCAACCCTGGACCTGAGCTGGGACTACTCTGGCCAACAGAATACACTTGGTAAGAGCAGAGCCTCAGATGTGCTCATGTGTTTGTAGTTCTGCAGACTTTCTCCTGAGAAGAGTCTGCCATGGGGAACAGCTGATCGAGGGAGGGTAGCAGATGTGTGAGGCACACCTGGACCTGCATCCTGGAAACAAGCCCAGTGACCCCTGATGGAAGCAGAGCAGTCCTGACCAACCTGCAGAATGGAAAACAAGCCATGCCTTGCTGTTGCAAGGCACTGAAGTTTGTGCTGCTCTGTTCACTGCATGATTGTGGCAATAGGTTGCTGTTCATCTGCGTCCAGCACAGTGTAACTGATGGCCTATAGCAAGTACCCGTCTTTGTAGTCTTCCTTGCCTCTCAAGGTCACCAAAACTGCTGATGGATGTCTTAGTTGCCTCTCCCAATGTAGCGACCTGGACCAGGATAAAGGCAACTCAGGTTCTAGGTTCACCTGTGGGTTCTAGACCTTTGCTTGAACTTGATAACCTTTTAAATTCTAATTTCAAGAGTTTGTCATGCACTGTCAGTGTTGGCTCCGCTTACCTAGCCTGTTGCTATTGGATGGCCAACAGAGACAGGCTAGTCTTTCACATATCCTGAAAGGACACCTAAGAAGAGATCCTTCACAAAATTACCCATATGACCATCTGGTGATTTGATGAGAGCTACATCCTCCAGTGCCTGCTCCTTAAACAGCTGAGTAGTAGGCATGGGCTGATGCTTCTTCAGGCAGAGATCTCTCTGCACCATATTCTCTGCAGTAGCGATGCACTCCCAATGGATTTAGGCCATGTGCTATCCTCCCTGGGCTTTTCCTATAGTTTTCAAGTTTTTTGTTCTGCTACACCAGGCAAATCCTCTAACATGGAAATGCAGACATGGCTCCAGACCTCTTATGCCCCCATTACCTGAAGATGAAGCTAGTTTTGGGGGTAAACTATCAAGGCTCTCTACTGCTTTCCCCTCATCTTCTACAATTTAAGGCCGATTTTTGTATCTGGAATACTTTTCTGCTAATTTATAACTGGCAAACTCTAAAACTTAGTTAACAGGTTACTTTACTTTTGAAGACCTTCCTTAAAGCTGGGTAGAATTGTCATCCCTCTTACCACTTTGCACTTTGCATGCTTTATTATTATAAGTGTTGTTTTATTTTCATTGCTATGGCCCATACATATTTTTTTTTCTGCTGGAGCTTGACTTGACTGTCTACATGTAAGCACATGCTCTCCAGTGGGTGGCTAGTCTTCTGGAAACTTTATCATTCTTATTATGAAAACTTTTGTTTAAACTGAAGTTGACATACATTCAGTAACATGAAAATCTGTTGTGTATGTGGGTTGAAAAATGTCATGTGTGTATACAGCTACACAAGTACCATACAGATCCAGGTATAGAGCATTTCCATTATCCCAAACGTCCTTTATGGTTGTCCCCAGTCTAAAACCACCCCCGGAGGGTGGTGGACTTTTCTGTCTTCTATTTCCATAGACTGAACTTTGCTTATTTTTTAAAAAGATTTTAATTCATTCGTTTGACAGAGAGAAACACAGCTAGAGAGGGAACACAAGCAGAGGGAGTGAGAGAGGGAGAAGCAGGCCTCCCTCTGAGCAGGGAGCCAATGTGGAGCTCGATCCTTGGACTCCAGGATCATGACCTAAATGGAAGGCAGATGCTTAACAACTAAGCCACGCAGGTGCTCCATGAACTTTGCTTATTCTTAAATGATACAGAAATGCTATCAAGCACTATGTATTTATTTGTCTGGTGTCTTTGGCTCATTGTACAAGGTTTCTTAAAATGTACTTATTTATCTGAGAGAGAGAGAGAGAGAGAGAGCGAGCATATGAAAGTGGGGGTAGGGGGCCATGGAAAAGGGAGAGAGAGAGAATCCCCAGCACATTCCACTTTGAGCACAGAGCCAGACATGGGGCTCAATCCCATAACCCAGAGACCATGACCTAAGCTAAGATCAAAAGTTGGGTGTTTAACCAACTGAGCCACTAAGAAGGCACTAATACACAGTTTTTAAAATTTATCTATATTATTGCATATACCAATAACTCTTTTTCAATGCCATGTAATATTCCATTTTATGACTATAAAACAACGTGTTTATTCTCCTTTCGATAAAAATTTGGATTGGTTTTACATTTTAGCTATCATGAATAAACCTTCTATACATTTTTTGTACATATATTTGGGTGGATTGTTCAGGTTGGAATATTTCAGTTTTGCTGAGATGGAAGTTAGCATGTGGCAAGTCTATTAGAAAAAAAATTAAATTAAAAAATAACCGGAAAAGTGAGAATTCCTGGTATTATATCTTCCAAAAGCATATGCTAAAATCCCCTCCCAAAGTCATCCAGGCCTAGAGTGTTCTTTGTGAAATGATTTTAATTAAGAATTTAATTCCTTAATATATAAAATGTGACTTGCTATTTTCTATTACTTTCTCCATCAGTTTTTAGTAAATTTTGATTTTCAGTGACTTTGTTCCATTTCTCTAAATATTCAGGAACATTGTCATATAATTGCTCATAATATTGTCATATTAAAATTTTAGTATCTGTGAAACATGTATGATATTCCCCTTTTCACCTTTGATGTTGGTGATTTGTGTTTTCTCTTTTTTTTCCTTGATGAGTCTTGCTCAGTTCATCAATCTTATTATTTATTCAAAGATGCATTTTGAAAGAATGGCTGATGCCTAATAAATAAATAATATCTGAAGCTGAAATGTTATTTACTTATTTTTGTACCTAATCTCAATTAATTTATTTACCTTTTCTATTTTACTTTATTTTTTTTTATCATGGTATATGTATTCTTTAAACCCCGTCACTTATGTCCCCATCCTCTTGCCTGTCTCCTCTCTGATAACCATCAAGTTATTCTTTAGGTTAATATATAGATTAATTTAAAAAAAAATGGTAATATTGTCATGTGATTTGAGAATACGGGTGAATCATAAAGAATACTACTGAAGATATTAAAAGGAATTGGAATTGAAGGGGCAGGAGATTGCTTTTATTTTTAATATTAGTCATGATACTTTATCTTGTAAGAGTATATATATGTATCAATTTGAAAAAATTAAAATTTAATTAAAAAATGGATCATGATCGTCCCAACCTTACAGGATGTTGTGAGAATTAAAAAGATAAAGTATGTGCCATTCTTAGCATAATATAAGCATTTAATAAATGATAGCCATTTTAAATGCTATTTTTTACACAAACATCATTATAAAAACATTAATGCAACTCTAAATATAATGAGAAAAGTCCTGCCTTCCAAACACGATATATAATGTTCATTTGTCTTTGTTCTCTTTTAATTTCTATTGCTACACACACATAATTTTACGTAGAAGGAATAATAATCTATAGATATATTTGTGTCTGTTTAAACATTGTATTAATTCAACTTTTCATGTTTCCATAGATATTTTAATCAGAGAGTTACATTACATTTGGTCAATATACCATAGTGTACGTGTGATTGTGTTATTTTTGGATGCTTCTGTATTTTTTTTCCTAGGCATTATACATGATGCATCTTTAAATAAATACCTTTAAATATATGTACTTTTGGCTTTTAGATAATTTTCTTCATTTAAATTCTCAGAAGTGGGACTCATACTTCAAGAAATACGATGGCATATATATTTCTTCATAATGCACCTCCATATTTCTTTCCAAAAGAGTGTGACAATTTACATCATCAACAATAACTGAATATACTGATTTCTAGCAACATTTTTGACAGTGTTGTCTATCATTGTGCTAAGTTTAGAAATTCAATACTAAATAATATGTTATTTTCAACCCCCAAAACAGACTAATATTACCTAGAGAACTACATCATCATCTTTATAATTATTATCATTATTATGCATATCTAACTTTCTCTTGGAATTTATTCTCTGTGAAATACATTTATTTGTCACATTTAGCTTAGGGATTCCAGAAAAAGATGTGATTTCTCCCTTACCCCTGCCCAAGATCTCCCGGGCAACTAAATGGGAACGCTAGTCAACTCAGACTACCTCATGAGAAATGTCAAAGACTGGGTGACATGAACAAGTACTTATCCCTCACAGTCCTGGAGGCTGGAACCCCTACATCAGGGGACCAGCATGGTGGCCTCTCGCTGGGGCCCTCCCGCTGGTAAACAGAAGGCTATCTTCTTGCTACATCCTCAGAGGGAACAATCACCTATGTCTCTTCTTGAGGGACAGTAATCCTTTACATAGACAGCATTTTCATGACCCCAACACTTCCTAAAATCCCCACCTCCAAATACCAGGATGTTGGGATATAGAACTTTAACATATAAAGTTTGGAGGACACAAACCTTTGGTCCATAGCAGGGAGGCTCCAAGTAACTTGAAAGAAATATCAGTGTTTCTGCATTTTTTTCCTTCTCCTTTGTTTTCCAGCAAAGTTTCCAAACTTTGGGTTGAATGTTGGTCTTTTTCATTTTGATTTCTACTTGGTCTTTGTTTATTTCATGCTTCCACATGATTATGTTGTTATTTCACAATGTCTTCTTTCTGGAATGATTTATATCTCTATTTGTGAAATGTCACCTCCTCCAGTAAGTCTTCCCTGGTCAGCATTCCCTTATCAGGTATCCACATGATACCTTCCAGGCAAATCATTTATATTCCTTTCTATACTGTGTTTTAATGACTATGTCCCTTTCTGTTTGGCTATTTAGACTCAGAGTTCCTTGAAGTCTGGAAACTGGGTCTTATTAATCTTGTTATATTACTTTTACGACTCAAAATAAATAGTGATTTATTGATTAAAAATAAATAACATTATTGCATTCATCTTGCTGATCTATTTACAAGGAATGAATGCACATGCTTGTGTGCAAAGCTTTTTTTTTTTTTTTCATTTTGTAAGTAAAGGAGCTGGAAAGAGGAGTTTCGGGGATATTTCATTTTAGCTCAGTTCATTTCCATGAAGGATGACAAAAAGTCAATTTCAATTCAACATGTATCAATGCTCTGCAGATCTAATTTTAGTCGTTCCAGAGTTTTACACCTTGTCCCCCAGACTATGAATCCTAGTTTCCTGACATGCCTGTTCCCTGGGTATTCTTCTCCCCTGCTTCAATTAGAGCTTCTGAAGTTCTGTGTCTGTTAAGATGCATTCATGGTTCTGTTGTGTGAGGGGCTGACTGTGTTCAGACTCTTCTTTTTACTTTAGACTGATTTTCCACAACTGAGGAGCATCAAGCCAATTCCTTATGTGAGAACCTCAGCCTGACTTCATGCCTCCCTCTCTGTTTCCAGTGTCTGAACTGTTCCATTTCCCCACCCCATCCAAGACATGTACCTGTTTCAGAGAGCAATGCATTCTTCAGACTGTCTCACAAAAACAAGGGGGGGGTAATAAGAAGCTTGAGTAGGAAAAAGGAAACCAAAGTGAGAGATCTAGCCCCATGGTATTCTCAATTCATATGCAAATAACATAAATTGAAACCTTCAGACCCTCTTTGGCTTTAGGCATAGATTTGCCAAGAATGCTCTATGTTGAACATTCACAGGACATTTCAAGGAAGTTCAGGTTCCTCATACATTAAAAAAAAAAAAAGGGCTATATTCAGGATTCTAGTAGCTTTCAGATTTGAAATTCAGCCATTGTGAGATTTATATCTTAGATGCATATTTATAGAAAAAGCTTAGGTTCAAAGTTTGTGGCAAAAGTAGCTGCGTAGAATAGAAAGAATGGGAGCTGGAGGACTCCAAAGATCTGGATTTGAGTTGTCTTTGATACTCTCAAGCTGTGGAACATCAAGGAGGGCTCGTGAACTCTAGTATAAAAGCCAAATAGCATTTCTTGCCCTGCCTGTCATGCAGGGTGTACTTTGGATTAAGGGGAGGAGGACACACTTGGGTAAGCCTTACTGTGTTTCACACGCCCTACCATGAGATACCTGGATTCCCCGCCTGAAACTGTCAGCTCCTTTCCATTTGCGCCTTGAGAGCAGAGCTGCTCCTCTTTCTGGTTGTTTGCATAGCATCTTGTGTGGCAGCCAGGACAGCTGGGCCCTTAATCAATACTTCGGTTGATGCTGCTGCACCCATGCCAGCAGCCCAAATGGGCAACATACAAGCTCGGACGCTTTCAGAGCACTTGGTGGCTGTTTGGAAAATCCACCCCTCCCATTACAGGACTCAGGACATTTTTATAGCATCTCCTGGAAAGATGGCAATATTGGGGGAAAAAATGAAATATGCAGCAACTCATTTCTCAAAAAGCCACTTTGCCGTCACACCCTGCAATGCTTGAAACGCGTGGGCTGGGCTGTGACTTAATGTTGCCGTGAAACTCGAACCTTAGAGAATCTGCCTAATGTGTGTGTGTGTGTGTGTGTGTGTGTGTGTGTGTGTGTGTTTTAAAAAACCTCCGTTTGTCAACCTGCAAAAGTCAGAGTAAGATTAGCACTGCCCAAATGACAATCTGAATCAGATAAATAAATAAATAGTTTGTAAATATATTGTATGGGTCTTGCCTCTCCTAGATTGAATCGGTCTCATTCTGAGGCCTGGGCCCTTATCAGAAACTCAACCTCATTGCACCCTCCACACATCCCTAGAACACCTGAGAGCTTTGCAGACCCAGGGGAAAGAGGACCCAAGTCACAAGGAAGCCATCTGCTACGATTGCCTTACATAGAGTAGGTCTGAACAACTTTTATTTTATTCAGATGCTGTACAATAGTGGGTAAATACTGTGTGTATTTAAAAGTCAGCTGGGGGACTCAAATTCTGTCTGCCATGTACTAGCTGCATCACTTTAGCAACAATGTCAGAGAAGCACTTCCTCCAAAGTGCCCAAAGTCTACTATACGCTCATTAATCACTGGTTTTCTTCCTTCATGAACAGAATTCACTTTGAACATGAAGTTGTTGAGTTTATTGTGGTGTTATTTGAGAACATGGAGAATACCCAAGGTCTGAAGATACTGTAAACAAAGAAGACTCTTTTAATAAAGTAAGTGTGGGTGCATATATGGGCACACACATACACGTGCATATCGGACACTGGGAATGAGAGGGAACGTGTTGCCTGATGGACTATGCTGCAACAAGGAAGGTACTATGCGTTGAACTGTGCTCCTCTAAAATTCAAATGTGGAAGCCTGAACTCCCAGAACTTCAGATTGTCACCTTATTTGGTAACAATGTTCTTATAGAGGAATCAAGTTAAAGAGAGGTTGTTGGGGTGAACCCTAATCTAATATGAGCCTTAAGCTACTGTGAGCCCTTATATAAAAGGTCAAGGTTGGAGACTTAACACATGTACAAGGGGAACACATAGACAAGGAGATATGAAGATGAAAGGAGAGATCAAGGTGATGTGTCTATAAAGTGAAGATTGCCAAAGGTTACCAAAAGCATTAAAATCTAGGAGAGAGGCAGGGCACAGATTTAGTTTCACAGCCTCAGAAGGGACTGGCCTTGCTGACACCTTGATCTCAGTTCTGGCCTCCAAAATTGTGAGGATAAATATCTGTTATTTTAGTCACAGGGTATGTGGTACTTTGTTAGGATAGGCCTAGGAAACCAAGACAGAGCGTCTATGGGGACTTCAAGCTCTTTCCTCCTCCACCTAGCTGTGAATGAGTTGCAGAAAGGCATAGAAGGCATGCTATTTCTCTTTGGGGATGTGATGAAGTTGGGTGAAACTAACACAGGACAAAACTGAGTCAAGGCAAGACAACGATAGGGTGGGACTTGGCAAAAATAGATAGATGGTAGATGATAGATAGATAAATTAGATTAGATAGATAGATGATAGATAGATAGATAGATAGATAGATAGATAGATAGATAGATAGATAGATAGATAGAGGGGCGCCTGGGTGGCTCAGTTGGTTAAGCGACTGCCTTCGGCTCAGGTCATGATCCCGGAGACCCAAGATTGAGCCCCATATCAGGCTCCCTGCTCGGCGGGAAGCCTGCTTCTCCCTCTCTCACTTGTGTTCCCTCTCTGGCTGTGTTTCTCTCTGTCAAATAAATAAAATCTTTAAAAAAAAAGATACTTAGATAGATAGATAGATAGATATATAGATAGATGATAGATAGATAGATGATAGATAGATGATAGATAGATGATAGATAATAAATAGAGATAGATAGATGATAGATAATAAATAGAGATAGATAGATGATAGATGATAGATGATAGAGAGATAATGATAGATGATAGATAGATGATAGACAGATAGATGATAGATGATAGATAGAAATAGATAGATGATATATAGAGAGATGATAGATATATAGATAATGATAGATAGAGATAGATGATAGATGGATAGATAGATAGATGATAGATGATAGATAGATGATTGATAGATAGATAAATAGATAGATAGATAGATAGAAGATAGATAGATGATAGCTAAATGGATGGATAGTTGGATGGACACATACCTATGTACATATATACCTACATAGAAATAGGCATTTTCTCTGTAAATAAGCACATAATGATCCAAACATGAAGTTGATGGAGATAAAAGCACACATTTCTTGTCTGTACTCACAGAAGAATGGGCATCAGGACCACATAGGGGGCAATCTCACTTTGTTTTGTGCTTTTAAGGCCACATCTGCGGAGTTTATTCTCTTTCTAGTGCCCCTTTCCAAAAGAGATATGGACAAGGTGAGTATAATGAATTGACAAGGGGCTAGTGCCAAGATGAGTTCAGCCATTCACTTGTTCATCCATTCAAGTGTCTTGCTCTGGCTATTCACTCATCAAATATTAAGCTTTTTCTAAGAACTGGAAATACAAAAATAAGACCGTTCCTACTCACAAAATATTTACAACCCAGTAAATGGAAAAACATCTGTTGCATACTCATCAGCTAATACCCTCTTCTTCCTTCTTAACTAGTTTTCTTAGTCAACAATGACCCCCGTCTAGGCCAGATAATTACTTTTTCTTCCTGCTTTTCAGCAAGAAGTGACCATGGAGTAATCAAAAAGTCTTTCAGGTGGGCTCTTATTTTCTTTTTCATCCTACAGTCTTGCTAAACTTGCTATTTCTAGTAGCTTTGGTGCAGGTTTCATTGTGTTTTCCATATAGATGATCTTCTAATCAAGACAATTGTACTTAACTCTAGAGAACAAGCTAATAGTCACCAGAAGGGAGGTAGGTGGGGGGATGGAGTAAATAGGTGATGAGGGTTAAGAGTGAACTTACCATGATGAGCATAGAGGTGTTGAATCACTATATTGTACATCTGAAACTAGTATAACACTGCATGTTAACTACACTGGAATTCAAGTGAAAAAAAAGTATTAAAACAAAATAATAATAATAAAAGAATTTTACATATACCTACTTAATCTAAATGCCTTTCATTTCTTCTTCTTCTCTTAGGTCTTGGCTACAAACTTAAGTATAATAAACAAAAGCAAGGAGAGAACACATTCTTGCTATGTCCCTCATCTTGGGGAGGTAGTAATTGTTCACCATTAAGTATTTATTAACTGCAAGTTGTTTTATGAATGCTCTTAGAAGATCAAGAAAATTAATTTCATTCAAATTTAACTAAGAATTTTTATCATGAGTGGATATTGGATTTTGTCAAATGATCTTTCTACATTTATTGAGATGATCTTATTTAATTAATTATTTGTATCTGTTAATATGTTGAATTACTTGAATTTATTTTCAAATATTAAATCAACCTTTCATTTTCGGGATAAATGACACTTGCTCATCATGTATTATCCTTTTTGTGTATTTTTAATCTCAGTTTGCTAAATTTGGGGGGGCTTTTGATTCCTTTTAAAAGTGATGAAATAAAGAGATAACAATCTGCTATCCTTCTTTTCTTCTGCTTTTTGCCTTGACTGTGGAAAAGATATCCCAAAATACATTGCAAATATAAAGTGAAGAGAAATAAGACAAAATTCACAAGTCATGAAAGGCAGAGAAGAAATCTAGAAGCACTGTCTCTTTTGGTAGTATGATTATATTGCCAGACTAATTTTGAGCCTACCTACTTCCATAATTTTTCTTTGTTGGTTGGTTTGTTTTTAAGAAATAAAGAACCATGAGTTTAAAGCAATATTCTCTGGACTTTCTCTTAATTACAGCTGGAAGTATTCCTAATGATGTAGACTGTGGCCAAAGGCATATGATAGACACTAGAATAATATCTTGGAGAAAGGAGTAGTTCTGCCTGGAGAACTCAGGGAAGGCTTTTGATCTGGATTTTAAAAGAAAAATATGAGAATAGTTGAAGAAACCAGAAATGCCTACGCTGGAAAAGTAAAGATTCAGGCAGCCTATATTAGCTGTCTTCATTATGAAAAGCCCTTGGTGCACAAGTGAGGTCTGACCTAATTTTGGGGGGGTCTCAGGTGAATAAGCTTGGTTGGATGCATGGACAGGTGAATTGTGGCTCTAATATGGGGGAAAAATTGAGTCAAAATAAGAAATCCATCTCTAACAGGGCAGCATTGAAAGCATAGTGAATCTCTTAGAATTGACCATCACGTCGGAATGACTACATGATGAGTAAATGATACAAGTGATTCAAGCACCTAGTAGAGATTTAATTGCATTTATTTTAAGGAATTCTTCATAGTGGGCTGAATGCTTAGGTCTTTGGTCATTTTCTAACTACTTATTTCTGCCAAGGATTGAACTGATTTCATTTGGTATACAATCTACACCTATCAGTAGCATATTGTCAGGGAGAAAGCTAAAAACAGGTGTTTGATGTCCAGATGTCAAGGCATGACATGATTTTGCTCTAGATAGCTCATATTTTAGCAAGTTATTCAGTTGTGTCTAGATAAAGCTATGTACATGTGGGGTTAGGAGGACATTCATGCTTATGCTCTTGCTGTAGAATATAATTTTCAAAAAGCTTTTAAGTGGTTTTATTTGGACTGAAGGAAATGCCAGGTTAAAATGCATTTCTTTTATACTCATTTATGGCAGAGGGCTACCCCTCTAAAAGTTTCTCATATAGAACATTTTATATAAAGAGCTGAGAGGTGACAGGTGCAAACAAATTACTTTTGAAAAACAAGAGGAGAAGAAAATGAACCTCTAAGTCAATGAGAAGGTATTTCATGGGAATATTTCTACTTTATGTAGTAATGTTCCCATTGCTGTGATTTTATGTCAGAATTAGAAGGAAAAGCAACACCACTCTTTGCCAAAACCTGGTCACTAGAAACTGGCCTTTGAATAAACTCATGAATACCTGAATTGGGAGCATTTTCAACTGCCACAGTGTTTGTCAAAAGCATCTGCCAACCTCATTCTGTTTATCTATAAATTATACATATATTGTACCTGGGCGACATTGAATTTTCTGCCGTTTAGCACTCCTGGAAACACTTTTGACACTTGAATAAACTACTTTTGATCAGTTCAGAATACTTGGCTGGCAAGGAATGGAAATGGGAAAAAAAGATGAAGAGATGCTTCTCTGATTATTCTAAGCAAAGGAAAGAGAGGAACGCTACCTATTAACAGAGCAGAACAGTACTGATCACAAAGGAGGCAGAGAATGTCATGAATGTGGGCTTTTCAGTAACTTATGAAGGAAAAAAAAAATTACGCAGTGCTTTTGTTGCAAACTCAGCCTCCTCTCTCCACAAAATGATAAGTAGGAGAGAAGACCAAGAAACTTAATAGGGGGTTAAAAACAGTCTTCATAGCACTGCAAAGCACCACACAATAATATGAACCACACTAAATCAGCAAATTGTGCTAAAAGTGGAAAAAATAGTCTGTGCCAAAAATATTATTTAAGATTGACTTGGTGACTTTTGATCAAAATAGTAAAGATAGCAACTAGTAGCAAGGAACCACTTATGACATTGGCTGTACTGCTGGAAATTAATGAACACTCTGGCGTCATTTCCATGGTGTGTAATAGACTGCACTTCTCTTGACTATGCTAGACAAAAAGCCCTTAACTCAGTCACAGACTCAAGTCACAGTTCTGATGCTAACTAACTGTGGGGCCACTGACCCATCTTTTAATCTCTGTAAACCTTGTTCCTGAGGGATGAGTCTGTAATATGAGGATAATAATCTATATTTTATGATGTCAATACATTTTTTCAATTTCTGTGTATAAAATCGGTATTCAATAAGCATTTATTTCTTCTTTTATTTCCCATTAGAAATTCTGGGGGTTCATGGGGCTCTTGGGTATCTCAGTAGGTTAAGTTTCTGCCTTCCGCTTAGATCATGACCTCAGGGTCCTGGGATTGAATCCCTCATCAGGCTCCCTGCTCATCAAAGTCTCTCTGCACCACCCCCGCCAAACCCCTGCTCTCTCTCTCTCTTTCTCAAATAAATAAATAAAATCTTTTTAAAAAGAAATTATGAAGGTTCAGCATAATTATGAATTTGGATTTATTGTGGGTCATATGATTAGCCCTACAGTAATGCACATTTGTGTCAACAATATTTGTGATCCATAATTTAATCACTTTGGTTAAGAATCAGATGGCCTGAGTTTGAATCTTCATTCTAACATTTGGGCAAATTATCCTCTCTTGAACAAACTGTTTATTCTTTTGGTGCTTCTGTTTCTTCAGCTCTAAAATAGGGATAATGAGTTCTTCATTGCACTGTGGGGATGATCAGATGATTGAATATTTATAAAGTTCTTAGAATTAGACTGGCTCAGGGTAGATCTTCCATAATTTTTTGTTAAATAAATATATTTTACAGTTTAAATCGAAAGCAGCAATACCTCATTAACAAAGCAATTGTTTACATAACCCTCCCACCCCCATATGTGATACTTTATGGTTACTAGGCATTGTCTTCCCTTTGGAAACTGATAGCCATGAGATGGTTGACCCCTCAGGTCTTTGGCTTTGCTTACATGTGATGTAGTTTAAAAACACATAGAATCCCTCTTCTAAATCAAAATGACGTGTGTGGTTTCTAATGGGAATGAAAGTCAAATCTATATGTTAGTACAACTCCATATAAAACAAAACCAACTTAGAACACCTAGGTAGCTCAGTTGTTAAGCATCTGCCTTCGGCTCAAGTCATGATCCCAGGGTCCTGGAATCAAGCCCCAAATCAGGCTCTCTGCTTGGCAGGAAGCCTGCTTCTCCCTCTCCCACTCTCCCTGCCTGTGTTCCCCCTCTCCCTGTCTCTCTCATTCTGTCAAATAAATAAATAAAATCTTAAAAACTAACAAATGAACAAACAAATGCTTTCACAGAGTTGTGTGATAAATACCTGGATCTCCCAAAGAAGAAAGATACTTCAAGCTAGAAGAATGAAGGATAAGTGCTTTCATAAGAAGGTCAGGTGAGTACAAGAACTTTGTCTTTCGGAGTCAACCTATTCGGTGCCCACTGAAATCACACTGGGCTGTTAGAAGGCTTTTTGGAGGAGGTGGCTTCTATGTTGAAAGCTGAGAAGGATTTGGAATAAAGATAGACAGGACCATGAACTTTGATGTTTAAGGGATGCTGGGTAGGCATCCGACAGCTCCCTTTGATGGTCAGCCTTGCCCTTTCAATGACATTGAGTGAGTCGCTAGCACATTTCTGAGACTTCTTACCCTAAAAGAGAAGTGAGGAAAGCTACTGGGCAGCAAGAGCACGTATATGAAAATACCTGACGTGTCAAGTCTCTGCCTCCCCACTGCCGCCTGCCTCTAGCTGGAGGTGACTTCTTGTGATGAGTTCTCGGTCTCTGGGGAAAAGAGGATCACATCAAGCTCTTTATGTGTTCAATAAACAAAAAATAAATTGCCCATTATCCTACATATACTAGGAGAACAAAAGATGCTTTATTAAGTTTACCTTGTTCTCCTATCGTTATGTTTTTCTTCTGCAATGGCCACTGGGCTGTGTAACTACCAGTAGTGATAGAACAGATAATAAAGCTTATTAGTGTAATAGCCTGTGAGGAGCAGCAGGAGAAAAAGGTCTGGTGCTAAATGCTCTGACAGGATCCCTGGGATTTTAATTTCAAAATTAGGCCATTAAAGGTGGGAGGACATTTTATTTTGTTTTGAGTAGGACAGTATTTAGCACTGAGCCTGGAGGAAATATGAGAGAGGAACAACTGATTTCAGTATGTAGCAGGATGAAATGAAAGATACTTGGAGCTTCTGGAAAAAAATAATCAAGAAAATGTTTCTAAATATTATTGACCCGCATGAAACCCAGTCTTGGGTTGCCTGTGGTGAAGTAGGAAGCAAATGAGTGATGTGACTTCAAAAGTATCAGAAGGAAGGCATTAACATTTCCAGAGTGGCCATTAGATGCCAGGTAGTCTAAATTCTAGGACTGAGGAAATAAAAATTATGTCAATAATTACACACAATGTGATAATTGGTCAACAGAGGGAACACAGAGGAAAGAATATCAAAGACCTGAATTTCTTGTCCAAGATTCTAGACTAAAAATCCAACAGGAGTTACACGGATGAATGTCAAATAGTGGACATGTCTATAACAGGTAGGCATACTACTCTCAAACTCAGGTCTGCAAAAAGTGACCCATTACTCCCCCCCTAAAATCAAATGAAATTTGATACTAATCTCCTCCCAGCTAGGCTGGTGCAAGAAGTAGTGATAATCATTCTGGTCAGCCCCTCACTGGATAGCATGAGCTGCCCACTAGTTCTATAGGGAAGTAGATAATGGGGAATTGTCTCTGTGCATTTGGGTCTTTGATCCACAATGGTTGTCATTGTTATGCTCACTATCCTTGTGTTCATTATCCCAACACCTGATCTTTTTTTCAAAGCTATGTCTCTATTGCTCTGTGCCAAGCCTGGGCACATAAGATCTTTCATAATGTTGGAAACCTGCTGCTCAGGGCCTGGCCTCTTCTTAAGAATGGTCTCTGGTGCCCTCTGAGGTCCTTATTTTCCCCAAGGTCCTGCTCTTCATGGACAGTAGAGCTCTCTTCACTTCCTGGTTTATAAACCTTTCTCACCTACAATCAGCTTTTTCTGCTTCAAGGTTCTCTGTGTTACCTTGTGCACAAATTCAAAAAATTTGTTTAGGCATTTGTTGGGTTAATCATATCCATACCTCCAACTTCAATGGATGTTACCACAATGTTTTCAAAGCCATGTGCGTGCATCCACCGTTCTCTAAGAAGTGTGTATTTCTTCCCTCCCTCCAGCATTCTTGACAAGATTGAACATTACCAGAATTTTGTAAATTTCTACTAATTTGGTATATATGTGAAGCTAATTTGGTGTGGTTTTGATTTCCACTTTCCCAATTAATAGAAAGGTTAAACATATTTTTCATGTTTACTTACTGACCTTCAGGTATCTTTTCCATATACAGTCTATTTATCCTGTGCCCGTTTTCTACTGTTTTTTTTTAAATAATTTTTAATGGACTTGTATGAGTTTTTCTTAAGTGCAGGAAACTAATCAGTTGATAGATACACGTATTGTCTTTTTGTTTGTTTGTTTGTTTTTTTTTTGTTTTGTTTTGTTTTTGTTTTTGTTTTTAAAGATTTTATTTATTTGACAGAGAGAAACACAGCCAGAGAGGTAACACAAGCAGGGGGAGTGAGAGAGGGAGAAGCAGGCTTCCCGCAGAGCAGGGAGCCCGATGTGGGACTCGATCCCGGATCTCCGGGATCATGCCCCGAGCCGAAGGCAGTTGCTTAACCAACTGAGCCACCCAGGCGTCCCCACGTATTGTCTTTTAACTAAACAGAAACTCTTGATTTTAAAGTAGGAAATTCTATCATTCACATTTTGTAATAAATAAGTCTTTTTCCCACCAAAAGTATTAAAATGCTGGACCTTTCAAAATATGCCTGGTACTGATTTTCATGTATGGTGTGAGATAGGGATTTAAGTAACTTTCTCCCATTGCCAATACAAACTGCTGACTCTGCCATTGATATCATATATCACATTATCATGCCCCTATAAGTTGTTTCAGGTGTCCATACTCATTTCTTTCCATTGATTTGTCTAAAAATATCAGTTTCTTTTAAATACTGTGACTTTTGAAGTCTTCTATCTCTTGGGCATTTCTTCCCATCTTGTTCTTTGCTTCAAACTTAATTTAGGCGTTTTTGATCTTACGAGTTTATATAGGGCCGTGGTTTGGTAAATTCTGTTAAAAACTATCCTAAAATTGTATTGGATCAGTAATTAATAAGTAATATGGGAGAATTGACATATTTGTGATATTTAATCTTATATCCATGAGCATTTTATATCTTTCCACGGAGTAATATATTTTTTAACGTCATTCAATAATGTTTTGCAATTTTCTCTACAAATGTATTATAATTTTTTCTTATATTTATTGCTGAGGATTTTATAATTTGTTGTTACAGTGAATGGTTCTAATGATTCTTTCAGCACAGTCTTTAATTAATTATTATGAGGATAATAAATGCTACTTATTTTCATATGACAATCTTGTTTATAATAGCCTTAATGCACCATCTAATTAGTTTAATAGTTTGTAGCTTTGCTTGAATTTTCTTTGTATATCTTTCTGTCATTTTCAATTTTTATAATTCATATTTTTTCATTTCTCTACTTCATTTCAGTACTAAATATAAGTGATAATTTCTAGCTTTCTTGTTCCATTAGTTTAAATGCTTCTAAAATCCATAATTATGTACAATCTTTGCTAAAATTTTAATGTCAATTTTTGTTATTCTTATTTATTTACTTTTAAAGATTTTATTCATTTTTTGACAGACAGAGAGAAAACAAGAGAGGGAACACAAGCCCGGGGAGTGGGAGAGGAAGAAGCAGGTGTCCTGCCAAGCAGATATGGGCCTGGATTCTAGGACCCTGGGATCATGACCTGAGCCAAAGGAAGTACTTAATGACTGAGACACTCAGGTGCCTCTAATGTCAATTTTTAAAATTCTTGATGTTCTTAACATTGTTTAAATGTTATTTTTTCAAATATGAGGACTGAAGTTTTTAAAATATTCTATGCATTTATTTAGATTATATTTTTTCTCTTGTAATCTATTGATATGATATATTGCATTAACTGGTTTTCTGATGTTGAACAATCCTCTGATTTCTGAGACAAATTCTGCATTCTTGGATTGTATTCAACTTAATTTGCTGGATTTGATATGCTATGATATCTTTAATTTCTGGCATCCTAATTAATTAGTATATCAGATTATAATATTCTTTTTGGAGATGTCCTTGAGTGATTTAGGGATCAAGATTGTCCTAGCCTAACAGAGTGCATTAGGGATTTCTCCTGAAACTAGTCTGTGACACCTTGTTATCTTTTTATTTAGGAAGAGAAGCAGGGGAAGATTTTAGTTACAGATTCAATTGATAGAATCTCAATTAGGTTACTCATATTTTCTATTTCTTCTTGAGTTTATTGCCGGGGTTCGCAACCTTGGCACTGTTGACATTTTTGGCTGGATAAATTTTTGTTGTTGGAGACTGTCTTATGCTTTGTTGAACAGCATCCCTGGGATCTAACAAGTAGATCCCATCCCAACCTCCAGTTGTGACCATGAAAAATGTCTCTAGGCATTGCCAATATGCACTGGAGGGCAAAGTTGCCCCTTGTTGCAGACCATGGCTATGGACCATACAATTATTACACTTACCTGACAGCATCAGTGTGAGAACTCAAAGAATTAGTACATGTAAGTTGATCATATTCTGGTACACAGAAAATGCTCAATACTTACTGGCGCTCCTATTGTAATTAGTTTTTCAAGATTGAGGTTCCTGGGTTTATCCTCTGGGTGAAAAGAATATTTGCATCTCCTACCATCCCAGTCACATTATGGTTTCACGTACTTATGGAACATAAGGAATAGCATGGAGGACATTAGGAGAAGGAAGGGAAAAATGAAGGATGGGGAAATCAGAGCGGGGAGAGAACCATGAGAGACTGTGGACTCCAAGAAAAAAATTGAGGGTTTTGGAGGGTGGGATGGAAGGATGTGTTTGCCCCATGATGGGTATTAAGGAGGATATGTATTGTGTGGAGCACTGGGTGTTATATGCAAACAATGAATCCTGGAACACTACATCAAAAACTAATGATGTACTCTATGGTGACTGACATAACATAATAAAAAATAATAATAAAATGAAAATAAAGTAACATGATAGGCAAATTATTGACACTTGACACTTCATTTTTTCTGGGACATGGTTAGGAGAATTAATTTGTGTTTTATCCTTATTTCTTCATATTTACATGCATGGAGCATGTAAAGCTCTCAATTCAAAATAACTGGAGCTATAAGCAGGTATAGTATAGCCAATTGATCCTGGAAAGAATTCTGTCAAAGGAAAACCCCTAACATGAGAGAATTTGAACTTTTAGAAATTTAAATCATGTTATAAGATCGATAGAGAGTGACTTATTTTCTTAGGAGAGGTGAAAATTAAATGTCACATAATTCCTCAGATGCTAAGGTAATGCCAATTGCACTGTTGTCATTTCCTCATTGTCCTGTATGTTTGTAATTTCATAGATCTCTGTGGAAAATTAGATTAGTTTAGAAAAAAACTGTGTTATGGACAGGACTTCAGTGAACTTGAGAGGATACATGACAAAGAAGAATAGTGAGATCCTCGAGTCAGGCTTCAGTTTCCTGCTCGTGTATCTCCAGAACTCTGGAAAAGTACAGAAACTTTGTGAACCTTTGTTTCCTCAGCTGTGAAAAGGGGCAAGAACCAAAATGTTTTTACTTCTGAAAATTCTGCCTGGATGACAGGGTAATGGACAAAAGGATAACATTCCATCTGTCTGATAGAATTAGATCATCGGAAGGACACCTCTTGGTGCTACTGTCTTTCGCATTGTCAGGTGGTGATCGGGAAAGGGTTTATGGAAACCAGTGACCAGGATGCCATCTGGCTTTGCTGCATCCTGGCAATGTGACCTTGGTCAGCTCCAAATCTTTGTGCCCCAGCTTCAGCTCTGTCCAATGGAAACACTCTGAGTTCCGATCTGTCAGTCCTATTGTGAAGATCCAATTGTTAGGCTGGGTTAGTTGCCTAAATTCCCAGGACAGTGCCTAACAAACCTAAGTGCTCAATAAATTAACTTCTATCATTATAGTTATTGTTGTTGCTGTTGTCACTGCTGTTAGCTATGAGCTTCTTGGCTTCTATATCCACACTCTTACAGGGTTGGGCATGCATTCTTAAAGTTACAAATCGCATTCGTTAAGGATCTTTACTCTGGTTTCAAGTTGGAAAAACTAGCTTTCCCAAGGGACAATAGCCATTGTGTGGCCTCCTTTTGGAAAATAAAAAACAGACATTACCAGCCTCTGAGAGTCAGGAAAACAGAGAAGGGCTTTGGGGTCCCATTTCCATGAGATTACACTGGTGAGACAAAGTGGCTTGCTGGTTCCCATTCTGTTCTCTGTGTCGTTCCCCAACAGGGGGTGGGAAAACTGCAGGCGCAGGATGCCAGCAGAGCTATACACTGTCAGCCTGGGAAGACCAATGGTTTCCTTTTCACATTCCCAAAGTGTAGGCGATCTCCCTCCCAGATGGGCTCAGTAGCTCTTAGCAGCTTCCAGAGCTTCAGAACAGTGCCTGTATGTCACTCAGAGAGAGCCTCAGAGCTGGGCTGAGCAGTGGAAAACAGATCTGCGGCCATCCAGACAGAAGTCCTGCCTGGGGGAAGAGAACCAGAGTTCCCCCTTTTCCTGGGATTCCTCCCACTTGTGAGCTGGTGGCTGGGGGCACACAGCTTCACAGACACAGTGTAAAACCTGAGCACAGGGCACCTGGGTGGCTCAGTGGGTTATAAAGCCTCTGCCTTCGGCTTGGGTCATGATCCCAGAGTCCTGGGATCCAGGCCGCATCTGGCTCTCTGCTCAGCAGGGAGCCTGCTTCCTCCTCTCTCTGCCTGCCTCTCTGCCTGCCTGTGATCTCTCTCTCTGTCAAATAAATAAATAAAATCTTAAAACAAACAAACAAACAAACAAACAAACAAAACACCTGAGCACAACACTTTGGAACTGCAAGGGCTTTGGTCAGATTTCTGCAGGTCTTGGGGGGGGGGTAGGTTAATCTCCTAATGAGAATTCTATTTTTAACTTGCTGAGTCTGAGTATGTTGCATGAGTAAGAATCATCAATGTACACGGTGGATATTTCTAAGTGGAAATTACCATGTAATGAAAAAGAATCTATACACCATAAAGGAAAACAAATTTAAAGTTGTTTTTTTTTTTCTCTTTAAGAGAATGATGACTGAATTCATCATAATAGTGATCACTAAATGCAAATCACAGAGGCATTTCCTAGGGAAACAGAATGTCTGTGTCTCTATATGGTGAAACAGTAAGTTAAGCATATAGTAATGACACCAGGCATCATAATACCTGGGATCTATATCTTCCAACTCCAAGTTTTTCTTGACTCCAGTATCCCTTTCTGTACAAATCAGGGATGATAATCTGTGTAATGTTTCTTGTGAGGTAGTCTTGAGACCTAAACCAAAGAACCAGTATGAGATGCTTAAAAGTAGTCCCTTGCATGAACTCTTTGCTATGATTATCCCAGACAACATTTGTCAGTGGCTCAGTGCTTACATGAGCAATGAAGCAGATCACTGCTTCCCAACTGTGGATTTCTTTCACATGCCTCCCCCCTTATGGTCTTAAGCACTACAAATGGCCATGTTAGTCTCACAAAATGGGCTTATTTACATAAAGTGTATAACAGATTCAATACATTCATGGATTCACTTTGCTATTATAAGGAATTTGGGCACCCTCGGGATTTTCAATAATTTACTCTGTGGCAAATTCACCACAGGCTTCCTCTCTCTTCACATCTTGGCTTGTCATCTCCACCTTTATTTTTGTTTATTCAGGTGTTGGATGTGAACCTGTAATAGGCTTGCTAAACAGATTTTTCCAGAATTGAAATCTTTGCTCATCATGAGGGAAATTTCTAAAGAGACCTGAGGCAATTTACCCAACCAAATCCTCCTTAATCCTAACACATTTCTTAGTGTAGTTATATTTAATTTGAGTCTTCACATTTAGAGTAGTACCAAGCTCATAATTTTGTGACTTGTCTTCTAATGCACCCCCTGGAGTAGTACCCTGCAATGTGTTCTCTCAGTTCTTCTGTGAGGGTGGAATCTATTCTTCTTTAAATCCCTGACACTATGAATACGTGTGCCCTTCACTCAGATTATATCAGAGAATATGTATTTAGTCATTTTTCCTGAAAGGACAGAGACACTAGTTTAACCTTTACCATTAGAATAACGTCCCACACATATAAAGGGTTAGTGATTATTTGTTGAATGAAATAATGACTGAATAAAGGACTGCTAGTTCCATTTTTTCTGATTGCTCTGTATGTCCATTTAAGTCCATGGAGAGACATATCAAGAAAGAATTGCACGTGAAATGAATTTACTGGGAAAAATTATGAGTGATTAAAGTAAGGCATCAAGAGTAGGCAGAGACAATAGTCAGACTATGATGTTGGCTGCACGCCCGTGCAAGGGGAGGGAAGAGGGAGAGAAGTAGGAAGAGCCTCAGGACACAGGATGGTGGTCTGAATTTCTGAGCCAATGGCAGTCATAAGAAGAGTTCCACATCAGGAGAGATAGGCCAGAAACCAGTGCCCCTATCAGGTTCAGTCATTGGATGGGATTAGTTGGTGGAAAGCACAGCTTCAGCATTCCTTGTGGCTACAGAAGGGTAACCTGTTAGCCAACTACTCTCTCTGTAACTGGTACTTCTGGAGGGAGACCTGAGTGGAGGGACTTCATGGCCACCAAAGCATATCGCTGGTGCCACACAGACCCACTTCTCCAAGCAGGTTCACAAACACCTACTGTAACAGGGGACAATTTGGCCCTATGCCCAATAATCTATGGATGTATTGTCATTTCCTTTTGCCTAGTGTACAGTCACTCTACAAATAGCTACAGGAGCCTTGGGGGAAGGACTGAAGAAACTATTACAGGAAACACTTGCTAGAGCATCACCAAGCTCTCCTTGTTGGGGACTCAGCCACCTTCTCCTTGCATTGGCTCTGGGCCAGAAATTGGGCTCAAGGACTGGATCTGAGCAAGGGATCGTAGCTCTTCATCAAATGACTGCCTCCGTTCTTACTTGTTGATGTTATTTGCTTCTAGATGTTAACAGCATCCTTGTTGACTGCCCATCCATTCCCCTCCCCTACTCCCGCCAAGAGATTCCATGTCTGTTAACGATCCCCATGACTGCCAATTAGGCCCTCGTGGTTGCCACTCTGGCCTCCACACTCTTAATAATAATAATTGCATCATTTTTGTTTCTGAAGGTAAATGCTACCACCTGCCTTCCTTACTCCACATCCTCATCACTCCCACAATATTAACAATTCCAGCTTTAAGATCACCTGTCTTACTCTCAGCCCTGGCGTATGGAGGAAAACCACCATTGCATGCCCCAGTGAAGATCTTAGCAGTTCATCCCTGATGGCCTATAATCCCCTCTGTGGAATATGATTCTTTGGTGCGTCTTGTGGCCCTACATATTGTATTGATTCAGCATGCCCACTTCCTCCATCCCCTTTATTTCTTCTTCTGCCATCTGGCAGGGCAACTCAGGCATTTCCACTCTGACAACTTGGGCCTATTTGGTAGTGAAATTGCCCTATGATCTCTGGGGGTTTTGCCATGATGTTAAATTCCATGTTCTGAAAAAGTGCCTGCAATTCAAAACTTTTGACCTATCAATTCTTACATTCTGTCCCCATGAGGAAGCATGCTCCAAATCCAATCACAGTATTATCCATCCAGTTCTGCTGGTTGGCATCAGCTAATTCTTGTACCTCCCTTGACATATAATCTTCTTCCTCCTATATCAGACTGAGCATATCTCTAACTAACTTGTGCCACAATTTAACTTTAGTTATGGATCTGGCAGCAGGGGATGGATGTGGGCTCTCTGCCAAGGTGGGAGGGGAACTATGGGGAAAAGGTTCCTGTAGTTCCAACCAGCCCCATGAGGAACTAACAGGCCATTCCTAAATTTTGATGCTTCAGAACATTCTTCAGAACCAGCATCCTCAGGGCATCTGCCTACATATCCCCATTCCATGTTTCAAGGACCAAGGATTTTGCATCCAAGGCCCTGACCTTAGCATAACAGGCCTGCTGTGGCTGAATATTTAAGTGTCAATGTTGCTCTGTGACTTCAAATGTTGAATCTTCTCTTCAGCTCTCTGCTCTTCCAGTGCAAGAGATATGAACTTCTGTACAAGCTATAAAAGAGCTCCTCTGGCTCCACATGCAGCTCTGTGTGTTAATAGTTTTTCATTAACTATTCATTTCATTAACTATTTCATTAACTATTGATGCCCATTCATAATAGGGCATCAATATAGCTTAGCCATAACCAGCCAATCCACCATCCTTATAAGCATCATGTACCCCATATATATACAATACCTGAAACACGCCATTTGGAGGCAGGGTCTCCTCTACCACACAACTGTTTCAGGTCACCACTAGTGAAATATTCAGCAGCTGACCTGCCACATTATACCACGCATTATCTGTACCCATGTACCACCAAAGGTAGCATGCCCTTCATCAACCAGACAGTGCCTTGGGCACTCACCAATCCGCATCTCGTCACCTGTTTCCTCAGATCATTCCGGTCTATCTGTGTTTGGTCTGGGTCTCTTGAGAAGCAGACTCCAAAACAGGACCAAGGTATTTGTTGATGGAGACACCTGTAAAGTGTAAAGAGGAGGAAACAGGCATGGGCAGAAAGAGCCTTCCAACTTGATATGGAGGTGACATCTATGAAGAGAAGGAGAAAGGAGGAAATGACGTAGGAGGGATATCACACTATAGTGTCATCTCTGAAAGTTTTACAAGAGCCAGGGGAGAGCCTTCCAACCAATGTTGCCCATCGGAAACATCCCACATTTCATGAGTGACACGAATGGCTGTTAGAAGCCGTGGGGAGGCAAGGCTTCAGCAGATTTGGTGGATCAGAGCTGCACCGGCTGACACTGCCATTCAACTATTGTCCCCAATATGAATGATGTGAGTAGCACACGTTCATGGATGCCTCATCTATCCATTGGAATGATCACTTTATTTTAAATTTAGTGTTGCCTCTTATAATGTGGTAGGAAGATTCTCTCTCCAGAATTTCACTGGAAGCAAACAAAGATGATCAGATAAGCTAGGGATAAACTAAGATGCTATTTTCCTTTTACAACAGAAAATTGGTCCTACTGATGCATCTCAGGATGATTATCAACCTACACACTCCAGAGCAGCACCTGCCCCAAGTGACCTGACCCTCTATAGAGTTTTTAATTATGCAAGCAGATTATATTTGCCTACTTCATGCATGGAAAGACACGGTAATGGGAGGGGAAGAAGGGAGGGCAAATGCAAAGAAATTAAGTGTATTTATGTAGATGTTAAAGCCAAGTTTGGCCACAGAATATTAATGTTTAGGTGACAGGAGTTCATATCAAAACCTATTAAATAAGAAAGATATTTTGTCCCTTCTCTACTTACACATTATTACATAATGACTGATAAATTTCCACAAAAGAAAATTAAGATGCTTTTAATAAGTATTATGTTCCAGGGATGAAGCTGGCTGGTTCTGTAAGTATTTTTACCTTTAAATCTCCCAACAAGCTAGGGGGTAGGATCATTATTTAAAACATGAGGGTATTGAGACTCAAAGGTGAAGTGATCTGTCTGATCTCCTTTAGCATGGAAATGACAATATACAAAGGACTAAACAGTTTATTTTTTTTTACTGGTGTTCATATTCATACAACAACAACAACAACAAATTACAAATATCCTGAGTTACAATCACAAAAGGTGAGAGTTTACAGAAGCATCAGAGATCATTCTACAGATCAAGAGTTGAGAAAATTGTTCTCTAAGGAGCCAGATAAAAATATTTTAGGCTTTGTGGGACAGACAGTCTCTGTAACAACCACTTAGTTCTACTGTTGTCAGGCCACAACATCCATGGACAATATGTAAATGAATGGACATGGCTATGCTCCAATAGAACTGTTTACAAGACTAGGCAGTGGACTAGATTTGGCCCATGGGCCATTGTTTACTGACTTCTGCTGTAGATAAGAGAACACCTGGCTCAGAGAGTTTCAGTAACTTGCCTATAGCCATAGAGTAATTGCTGGCAGAGCAATTTGAAAATTAAGGTTCCTTCCTCCAAGTATATAACAATTCCAATGCACCAACCTTGTCTTCTAGAATCTTCACTGATTCCATGACAGGAAAACCAGGTACTGAAAGAGAGAAAGATGTGACCAAGAAAAGCAGGCTGGAGAGGTTCTTGGATGCTCCACTCTGAAGGCACTAAAGAGACACTGCAGGTTTATTGAAGTTGGACAGTGATGGAGCAGAGATGACAGATGTAGGAGATTATATTCAGAGGTGAGTACAGTGTTTCTGAATTAGGGAAGGATTGAGAAAAGTGTTATGGTGAGCCTCAGTGCAGGCTCTGAGCAATGCAGCAGAGAAGGAGACTATGAGACTTGCAGACTTCAGAGCAGGGAGACATGGCCCATGTGGGGAAGGTGGCAAGCTGCCAGACAGGCACAGTGTCATTAGAGAATCATGGCTGCATGCTGGTGTGACTGATGCAATGACAGCTTCATAAACAAAATAGGAAACTAAAAATCGCTGAGCTGGAGGAAAGATAGAGCATGCAATTGGTTTATCTTAAAGCATCCTAGAAATCTCTCTTTAACTGCCCAAGAAAGTGGATTTGATGGCTGCTTGTCAGGGAGAGTTTGATCCTACAGACAAAGCTAGGGAAGCCAGCTGCTCTGGTGCCATTTGAAAGGGAAAGGGTTGACCAGATGGAGCCAAAGACAGGACCTTGGACAAGCTGGCAAGGGGCAGGAAAGTGTCAGTCAGGAAGTCAGATGGAAAACCAGGAAGGTATGTAGAATGAAAACCAGTGTAGATGAAATTGGGGGGAGGTCTGTTTACAGTTCTTTGTGCCTCTGAGGAAGAGCCCTTCCTCTAATCCCACTCCCCTTTCCCCCTCCCATAGAATTCGGGCTCACCCCACAGCTCTGGCTGCACAGCAGGGGGTTGCCTACTCCCTCTTTACGTCCAAGGAGCTAAGTGTTCTCTCTCCATGGCTCCCAGCCTCCAGGGACCCTGTCAAACAGGGCTCAGCTCTCTATTGGTTTTGTCTGTATGCTTCGCCATCCCCTTTCCTGAACTTAAGATTCTCTGAGGGCGGGAGTCTGTCTGCACTTCCATATGTTAAGCCCCAGGAATACATCATTGTGTTTGGCACACAGTAGGTGCTCAAAGAGTCCAATACCTTCAAAGCATCATTGTGTTTGGCACACAGTAGGTGCTCAAAGAGTCCAATACCTTCAAAGCATCATTGTGTTTGGCACACAGTAGGTGCTCAAAGCATATTTTTTGATGGGTTGTATGAGTAAGGGAAATGCCAACCATGTCAAAAACGATAGCACCTTATAAAAGGATGACAGCTAGGAAAAAGGCTAAGGATCTGACTATAAGGCAATCCTTCATGACCTAGTTCAATGATTGGAACATAAACCCAGATTACGAGAACTCAGGAACAAGCAGACGCTGAGGATGTTGAGAGTAGAGGGGAAAGTATGTAAATCATTCTGTTGTTTGTTCCAATGCTACCCGGTAACAGATTGCCGTGAAAGCAGTGGTCTAAACAACAATATCCTCAACATGTCTTTTGGGCAGGGCAGGAATGTGGTGGGAAACAGCCATCTCTGCTTCCTGTGGCATTAGCTGCAGAGGTTCCCACTGACACAGGAGGACACACTTCCAAGAGAGCTCACTGCCTTGGCTTGGAGACACCTTCATTCCCCTCAGCAAGGGATTCTTCATGGGCTGTGTGGACTTCCCATCAGCAAGATAGCTACAAGGCCAAAGCTTCTGACAGAGACTGGGAAGTCCCAGACAGTCACTTTCACTGTACTCCGTTGGCCCAGCCAGTTGCTTGGGACAGCCAAGATTGAAAGGCAAGAGAAATCGACTTACCTCCCAGTGGGAGGAAAAGCCAAGGGACTGTGGCCCTCTGTATCTTGCCACACCTGCCCAAGTTCCTGATTTTACAGGAACAATTTGCACAATTTCACACAGCGAGTTAGTAGATTTCCTCCTTATTTCAGCTAGACCCCAATGCTTGCTTCTGAGTTACTATGTGGTGGTGTAAGGCAGGTCACCAGGAGCGTGCTCTTCAGAACACATGGCCATGTTTAGAAAGAAGACAAAATATTGTCTGCAAATACTTTGGTGGTTAAGGGGGAGGATAAAACAGATTACCTCACTTGGTAATGAGAGGTTTTATTTCTAAACTGAAGACAAAATTGCGGGTTTTAATAATAGTAAAATCGTTGAGCATTTTCTAGGTTCCAGGCATTGTTTCAAGTAACATACCTTCTTTTGAGGGAGGTAATATTGTAAGTCTATGATTTGAGATGAGGAAGGAGAACCAGGGAAATTAAATAATGCATCCTGGGTCACACCTGCTGGTTTCACCCAACTGTAAGTGGTAGAATTGGTGTCTTAGCTAATCTGAGCGGCCATAACAATACTATAGTCTGGGTGGCTTAAACAACAAGAATTTCTCATGGTTCTGGAGGCTGGGAAGTCTAAAATCAAACAATCTTCAGATCTACTATCTAATGAAAGCCTGTTTCCTAGTTTGCAGATGGGCGTTTTCTCATTGTATCCTACGTATATAGAGAGGCAGGCATAGATACTGTGTGTAATATTATAAATTAATAAATCTGTATGCCTTTTTTCCTATTAATCAGCCCATTGTCAGTTTGTTTCATAGAACCACTTATTAAATATAAATAGGCTTGATCACACTCCTTGATACTCCAGGGTGCCTAATAGCACTATAGTCTGTGAGTCTTCAAAGGGAAGCCATCTTGGACACTGTGTTGCATAGTTGCTGTACAAATGTCTGGATCTTGGTCAAGTATGGAGGAAGAAGCAGATGATTAGCTCCATGAGGGTAGGAGCAAGCACAGATCTTCTCATGGTATCCCTAGCACCAAGCATAGTTCTGGGTCCTGGGATGTGATATTTAGATATGAATCCTTGTTGAGTAAATAAGAATATAGATGAGTGATTATCAAACAGCATTACATTTAATATAACAAAGACACAAACAGTGTGATCAAAGCCCAGAAGAGGCTGTAATTCACTTCCCAGGGTAAGGGCAGGATAGACCTACTGAAATGAAATAACTGTTGAACTGGATATTGAAGAATGAAGATGTATTAATGAGATGAGAATCATATTCTAGAAAATCATTCTAATATTCTTTATACGCATGTGCAACTTGGAACTAGAAAGGGAAGAAGAGTAAAGGCCTGGGGGTGACTTATATTTCCTTGATATGAACATTTGCAGAGTTTACTCTTACTCCCCATTACAGCCCTTTAGGGTGGGTTTTGTAATCATTCCGGTTTTGACAATAGGAAAACAGAGGCTCAGAGAAATACAACTACTTTCCCAAAGTTGTACCATTAGTGAAGAGCCAAGCTGACTTTTGAGCTAGCTGGGTCTAAAGACTCCACAAGCAAGATCCACAGGCTCAGATGGTTCAAGTTTTGGCGTCAGGGGTTCACGGCGGGACACTGAGTGGGACAAATGGAAACAGACAAATCATCATCACCCTGCAGAAGATCAGAAGTGCTATATTCCTTGAAGATTTCTTCTGATGAAACACAAAATTGGAGATTCTGTCTGGAATCATTCCTATGAGATCAAGAGTCCAATACCTTACAAACACTTGTATAAGATAGAAGCCATTTGTATCATGCATCAGAGGTTTGGTTGGCCTTCAAGTATCTGGACACTACCAGATTTCCATAGCAACACTCCTCAGCTGGTTTAAGCAAAGTTTATGATGCTTTGGACACAGCTACCTCTTAAAGATCACTGGATGAAGGCAGATTAGAGAATGCCATGCTAGTCCTTCAAACGCAGCAGCCCACCTGCCTCTCTGATAAACAGGAACCAAAGAGCAAGACCTTAATCTGCTTAATTTTCTTTCCTTCTTCCTTCTTTCCTTCCTTCTTTCCTTCCTTCCTTCCTCTTCCTCTCTCTTTCTCTCTTTCTTTCTTTCTCTTTCCCTTTCTCTCTTTCTTTCTTTCTCTTTCCCTTCCTTCCTTCCTTTCTTTCTTCTTTCTTTCTTTCTTTCTTTCTTTCTTTCTTTCTTTCTTTCTTTCTTTCTTTCTTTCTTTCTTTCTTTCTCTCTCTTTCTCTTTTCTTCTAAACAGACCTGACTGACTGGCATTTGACTTCAAGGAAAATTGGAAAGTAATGGCCATGTTTACCTGCCCTTCAGACCACAGTGATTGGGAACACCACATATTTCACATCCATGGAAATCAACAAGTCTCATGGGTAATATGGGAAGTAATTGAAAAGTCATTCTTATGTCTGTGAGGAGGCTGTCACAGGTCCCTAGTGGGAGTCCTCTAAGGCCAATAATTGACTCCAGCATCCCATCTGACCTGCCCACGTCCGTAGTTTCACCTGGCTACATTTGTCATGATTCTGTTGCTCGTGAGTCTTGGCTTCCATTTCTGCTACTCCAGGTGCCCTGTGCACCTGAGAGCACAGAGGAAGGAAGTTATTCCAACTGTTGCATGACTAAGGACTATGGGACCCTTCAGTGTTAGGGAGCCTCATCTTCTCTAAAACTGCCCTCTGTATCCCAGGAGAGCAGCAAAATCAAACTTTTTCTTGTTTCTAATGTCAATGAGCTTAGCATGGTTGGGGAATCTGGTCTTACACATTTATTTTCTTGGTATATGATTTTCACCCATCTAGAAGTGTGAATCTCCAAGAGTAGGTACCCTGTCACATATGGATGATCTAAGGATAAGAGCTCTTGTTTATCATTCCATCATCACTTCCTTATAAAAGTCTTATAGGGAGGGACTGTGGCTTGCATAACTCTGCATCTCCAGAGTCATACAGAGTCTTGCACTAGGCGCATGCCCAAGAAATGTTAAGTGAATTAACGATTGACTGATTCCATGTTTCCTCAGTACACATAAAAAAGTTAATTAAGATTCTGATATGAGAGTCATGATATGGGTCAAAAGATGGTGTCTACTCCCAACAGGATTGAGTATTGACTTCCTTTTCCTCAAAATGATAATATAGCCAACCTTCAGGACAACCTTAAATTATCTTTTTTGGATTTCTAGCAACTACAAATCTTTACTACCCGGAACTTCTAATCTCTGTATTTATGACTTCTTTTCATTCATGTATATCAGTAGACATAGTCTTATGCTTTCACATCCATCTAATTGAGTTATATATTCCTTTCCACATTTTTCTGGCTCATATGTTTCTACTTTGGGAACTTCAAAAATTTTAGGAATGTGAAAAGATACAATGGAAAACAAAATTAAATAGAAACTACCCTTCACTTTCAGAGTTAGATTTAAGTGCATTTAAATTCCACTTCTGTCATTTGCCAGCTGTGTGAGATTGAAAAAATTACTTGACTACACTGAATGCTTTTCCTCATGTGAAAATTATCACATCGATCACTACAAGATTAAGTATGTTAAGAACTTAACATAGTGTTTAGCACACTGTGGGTGTTCAGTATATTGTATAACCTTCTTTCTACTTTATTTTTTTCCAAGAAAAACTGGCAGGAATCCATCCACTGAAAGTATACTAGTGCATCCACTTAACAGGTATATTTTAGCACCTATAACATTCTTGGCACCTGTCCAGGCACTAGGATATAGTTACATGCAGGTGGAGTCAGTCCCTGCCTTCCTGAAAACCAAAGATGATGCTCAGTCATCCACCAAACAAATAAGAACTAAGTACTGTAAGTGCTAGGGCAGTGGGAGAATATGGGCCTTCAAAGTCTCTTCCCACATGAGTTTCCCTCAAAGGACTCTGATGGAGGAAAAGCAAAATTCAGAATAAATAAGTGGCACTTAGTATGAATCAAAGTCCCTTTTTTTCAAAACACTGCAGTACATTGGGATAAAAGAACCTGTCCAAGGTAACTTCCTGGCCTTCAGCCAGCACTGGATCTGCCTCTTCAGGGGAGGAGGATGGACAAGCACCTGACAACCAGTCCCTCCATCTTCAATCAATGTAAATATTATCATGCCACTGTCATAAAAACAAAGTTCTTTGCTTAATCCTTTATTGAGACTTCCTCTCAATAATAAACCACTTCATCCCAAAGTCTGGTGTATACATGGGTCCACACAGACATGGGAGTATGGTCAGCATTCGTGGAAAGGCTGGCATGGAATTTTATATACCAAGAAATGATCTCCATACATTTCTTATGAAGGTTCTGATTCTGCATGTTCAACCATAGGAGGGATTCTGAAGTTATCCAGTCTAGTTCCTCAATCACGGAACACAGATATTACCTGAGAAAAGGAAGCAGATGTGGACGAGGCTTGGAGTCCTTCGAGATACACACACTTGCTGTTTGATGCCCTTTTCTGAATTAATTTTCTGTCCTGCGACTGGAATTACCTCCACTTCAGTCCTTGCTATTTGTAATTCACAGATTTGGGTCTTTAACTTCTAACGCACTCTGAATTAAATAGTAATCCCTAAGGTCTTGCCTGGGGATGAAAGCTGGTTTGTGAAACTCAGTTAAGAGATGATTAATGTTTGAATGTCAACCATGGAGATCCATGTAAGGAGAGAAAGCAAGCTTGTCTTTGGCACATCTCTGTAGAATCGATGTATGTTGTAATACAAATATGGGCCTTTGGGGATAAATTGGAGTTGATTTTGCCTGCCTGTTGTATGAGCTGGTCAATTATTTAAATTCTCCAAATCATGGGTCTTTGTTTGGAAGAAGAGGTAATGCACTCAATTCTTGAGGTTGTTGAGACATTTCAATGAAATAATGCAAGCATTTAAACCACAGTGGTTGCTTATGAATGTGGTGTCTTTCCTCCTTCTTCTCCATCTGTTTGCTTCCTCGACTGCCTCTGAGTTCATGTGTATACAAATTTTTCCCTTTCCTCACAAACCCAGCACATTTGAACAAAAGGGTGCTTCCTCAGGCACAAGCCATTTACACTGTGCATAAAAGTTCCCAGGGAAGCAGCCCCTGCAGAGAAAATCATCACTCTGAGTTTGAAAACAGCTTCATGTGACAGATGTACATGGGTTGGCTTTCAGAAGTCTGCTGGCCATGAGCAGGGAAATGGCCAGCTTCAATCATTCCTGCTCACTGTCTCCTGTCAGGATTTCCCCATTCAGATTTCCCCACACTGGCAATTAGCAACCGGTGGCCTTTAAAATCTCCTCAGCCCACTAGGCTTTTCATCTACCTCTAATGGGGTAGCTAATTATATCTTGATTCTAAGAAACCTGGAATTATTCCATTTTATCAAGTTGCAGGGTGATGGTGAGGATATGAAAACACAAAAAGCCAACCACCACATCATCATTATGTTTGGGGCCAACTTGAGTGTCTAGCCGACTCCTCAGCCATACTGTACATTCTTAACACGAGCACCAAATGGACTTTAGTCTATATGCGTTTCTTGTTTCATTTTATTACTCAGTTTAATTGTTATATTTATCATTATGAAAATGCCTATCCATGATGAGTATATTAGTCTCATATTGATGTTTTGTTATGTTTCTTACCCAAGTCAATTTCAGATGTGCTGGATTCTAGTATTGGAAGTTAAAGTGTATATTTTAACTATAATTGTATCAGTTCAAGGCATCCCTCAATTCTCAACGTTACCAATATGGTAGTATGTGAACAATCCTTTATCTATACCTGTGTGATTATATCATAAGTTATATACACTTATGAGCCATTCTGGTAGCCTCTATCTCTCCATGGGCTGCTTTCCCATCACTAGCACCATTGCATCACTGAATGTCAAATTGAAAAGATGATTTTCAGAGATTGTTACTGTTCTTTGTCATCATGAAACATGCATCAAAGTTTGCTAGTCACACCCAAATTGTTGCAAAAGTTGGGTATTCATCTTTTGTGATGGCTGAATAATATTCCATTGTGTATATGGACCTCATCTTCTTTATCTATTCTTCTGTTGAAGGGTATCTTGGCTCTTTCCACATTTTGGCTAACATCAAAAACTAATGATGTACTGTATAGTGACTAGCATAACACAATTTAAAAAAAAAAAAGGTTGCTAGAAGGAAACTGATGTTATCAGGAAGGAAATGATGATTCTGTTCAACATGCATGCAACATATCTTTATTAAGTGTTACACTTGTCCCAAAGTCCAAGCTACTTTCATATTTTTATCCAGGCTATTGCAACTGTTCCCTCACTGGTCTCCCTTCATACAGAGCCTACTCCTGGATTATAACCAGAGGGAGCTTCTGGAAATCTAAATTTGATTATGACCCCACCATCTGACAGCTGCCTACCCACCCCTGTTACAACCAAAAAGCCTTACATTATCTGTTTTTTGCCTTTATTATAGACTTCTCTCACTCCAACTGCTCCCTTCTCTCTGAAATCCATTAAGACTCTCTTCAGCTCTCACTAGAAACTCCATTTCGCAGGATACCTGTCCTCCAGCCCAGGTCAGGTACCATTATTGAAAACTTGTAGGTTTGATGACACCACAATCCTCACACCTCCCAAACATATTTTCCAGTTTCAACAATGTATTCACTTGTGTGACTACTTTTACCAGGCTTTCCTAGTATCATATTGCTGCCTTTGTTAGCCATTGTTTCCCAAACCTGTAGTACATTGAATGAAATTCAACAGGTACTCAGTGAAGTTTTGACTATGGAATGAGCCCCATGCCATGTAAGGATGATGGTCACAATAAGAGCCACATTCAGGAATTCTGATCCAATGACTACATGTATTATGGATAATGGGAGAGAGTTTTCTTCCTAATAATAATAATAATAATAATAATAATAATCCTATTATTCCTAGAGTACTGTAAACAAGGAAAGCAAGAAAGCTAAATTCAAACCCTGTGGTACTTAATTGGAGTTTTTGTACTGAACTCATGCTTTGAAATACAGACAAATAAACAGAAAAAGATCTATGTCAATGTGTGTATGAGTATACATATACATATTCCTTAGTTCCATCTACTAAGAGAACTGGGATCCTTAGTCTTCACATCCAGAACATAGATCTTGGCTTCTTTATATAATTTTCCAAAGAAAGGAGCCAATTTTTATTGGAAAATATCTGATTTTAAGGCTGGGTCAGAGAAAGCATAATATAAAACATCTTGTTATATGATAAAATAAGAAAGTGCTTGGATAATGATAAGGGCATGTCAAAGGACATAGAAGACAGTTGGGTGGGGATCCCGATTTCCAAATCTAGAGGATCTTGAGCATCAAAACAATAATGAGAGTAAAGAATTATAACTTATTGAATAAACTGAAACCATGAGTGCATACTGATAAGAATATCCATATGATAGATACATTAAAAATAAAAGTTTGATAGAAATGAAATAGTTTCAGAATAAACCTCCATGATACTACTTGTTAATTTCAAAGGGGGAAAGGTGGTTTTACAGTGGAGAAGCGCATCAGAGACTGACTTAATCAGAAAATAAAAATTACATAATTAGTAATGGAAAAAATTAAAACTGTGTGTCACTTGATAGGATGCAATGAGAAGAACATACTATCAATTCTATGATATGCTTGCCAAAAAAATACATAGTCAAAATAATAATAAGCTTCAAACTAAACCAAATTGAAAGACATTCTACAAAATACCTCATTTGTAACCTTAAAAAATGTCAACATTAAGAAATTCCAGCAAAGACTGAGAAACTCTCATCAATCAATGGAAACTAATAAGAAATGACAATTAAATGCAAGTCCTGATTATGATCTGGATTCTTTTGTTATAAGGAGAGTTGGGAACATTTATGTAGTGTGCAAACATTAGATCGTGGTAATATATCAATGCTAATACCCTGATTTGAATGTTTGTGTTGTGGCTTTGGAGATTGTCTTTCAGAGCAGGATAAAGTATTTAGCTATGATGAAACACCATGCCAACAACTTCTTATCAAATAGGTCAAGCAAAACAGTTATACTGTAACAATGTTTATTATTTGAGATTGTTTCAAAAGAAAAAAGAAAAAAAATAATAAGACACCCCAAACAAAGCAAGAAAGAGGAGAGGAGAGGAAAGGAGAGGAGAGGAGAGCACAGGAGAGGAGAGGAGAGGAGAGGAGAGGAGAGGAGAGGAGAGGAGAGGAGAGGAGAGCAGAGGAGAGGAGAGGACAGGAGAGGACAGGAGAAGGGAGGAGAGAAGAGAAGGGAGGAGAAGGGAGGGGAGGGCAGGGGAGGGGAGGGGAGGAGAGGAAATAAATACAGAGGGACAGCTCTAAATCAGAGCTTGACAAACCTATGAATTAAATCCAACTTGCCACCTATTTATTTTATTCCATTTTTTAGTGGTCTATGACCTAACAATATTTTTTTACATATTTTGTGTTTGAAAAAAAATCAAAATAATGATACTATTTTGTGGTACATGAAAATTATATGAAATTCAAACTCCAGTGTCCATAAATAGTTTTTTGGGACATAGGCATGTTCACTTATTTTCATGTTACCTGTGACTGCTTTCATACCATTGGACAGGTAGTCTTTGTGACAGAGACTGTGGGTGACCATCTCCTTGCTCCACTCTCCTGCTTGATACACAGTTAATTGCCATGACAGGGTTTTGAGTTCCATGTGTATTGCCGTACTATTTATTAATTCTTAGTACATGGCTATCTTGTTGAAACAATAAAAGAGGAGAAAAAAATGGACTTCCAACCTTGCCCTTTTAAACCATAGTGGAGTGTAAATTATTTTATTATCAAATGAGATGTCAAAACATTAGGTTTTTTGTGTAATGACAGTATACTTAGGCTAAAAGAATGCAATAAATATTGACATTATCTGACCAAACACTCATTATAATATTTCTAACTCACAGGAAAGCAGTAATCAGAAAAAGCAGAACATTTGAAACTGAGGATTCCATCAAATCAAAATGCTCTTCAAAAAAATAATAAATGAAATGAGATTTTAACAAATATAAATTTTGGGGGTGCCTGGGTGGCTTAGTTGGTTAAGTGACCACCTTTGTCTCAGGTCATGATCCTGGAGTCCCGGGTTTGAGTCCCGTGTAGGGCTCCCTGTTAGGTGGGGAGCCTGCTTCTCCATCCGACCCTCCCTCCCTCATGCTTCCTTTCTCTCTTTCTCTCTCTCTCAAATAAATAAAAATTTTAAAAATATAGTTTTGAGTGGCATGTTTGTTAGCTAAGCAACAAAAACATTTATCAATTATGAGTTAATTAAATTGTGTTTGAAAGCAGCTCCTGAAGACACGTATCCAGAGAAAATAAACTTCAGAATATGGACCTTTCATAGGAAAAGTTGAGAGGGTTGAGAACTTTCTAAGTGATGTCAATGAGCAGGGAGTTCAATGCTTGCAGGTGGTTTCCTGGGCTCTTGATGAGTCCACAGACATTAAGCCTATAGATAGAACCAGACTGTGGGGAGTGGTTTATTTGAGGATTCAGTGCCACATTCATTGCCAGAGAAATTAGCCGTAGTCATATTAGTCTGTGTGGATGAACTGCTGGTGAGAACATTTTCAGAGAAAAGGAGAAAACACTAATTCAGTAGGAGCTGAAGTGGAATCTGCTACAGTTTGCCACATACCTGACGGTAACAAAAATACAGGTGAAAAAGACTCAGGTTTATTGGGCAGATTTCCAAAGTGTGTGGAAATTGAAGGTATTAGAAGCTTGTGGTTACTCCTTGTATTAGCCATCAGGAGGTACTTTGTGCAAAATACTTGAACTTATCATATGTCATAAAATGAATAATGTCAAGAGAGTATTTCATTTGCTCTTGAGGAATTTACTGCCATTAGTTCTGTGATTTTTTCAATAGTAAAAGATGAACATGGTAGTTCATTGGCTTAAAGTTTTATTATAATTATTCAAGATCAGGACCAAAATTGAAATCTTCCTAGAGAAGAAAATCTGCCCTCAACCACTATTACATAACATTGAGTGGGTTTAGAAATTAAATTCTCCTTTAATTTTGATAATATTATGTAAGGAATTCCACAGGAAAATACTAGGCGAAAGAGTGTAATACAGAATGTAGACTGTGGTAAAGTCATTTCAATGACAACTAATGTTTGAATCACCTCATGTTAACCTGCCTTATAACTCCCCCTATTATCAATATTAAAACAAGAAGCAGGATCTCCATTCCCACATAAATGCACAACACATTTTTATGAGTTCTCACTATAGTTTAAGCAGTGTTTTTCAGAACTTCATGCGAGTGTAAAGAAAATTTCAATATTTAAAGCACTATTTAAATATGCAATTGAGAAGCCTCCATCTAATCTTCAATTGAATGCGAGTAATCCGAATGTAATGCATGTTAAAAGGAAAATGTAGAAAAGAATCTAATAAAGTTCTGTAAGGCCCCCTAAATGATGAATACACAATCATATACTCATCGATAGATATCAATATTTGACTATTCTGAACTGTTAAAAATTTGAGAGATGAAATATGTAAAAAGTTATTATGGATGAATAGTAACAAATGAATATTTACAACTGATTTGATTAGAGGGATCACGAACTGAATCCCCAATAAATAAAATGCTATCCCTCCCCTGTAAAAAAATTCCATTATTCTCTGGGCACCTGGGTGGCTCAGTCATTAAGTTTCTGCCTTTGGCTCAGGTCATGATCCCAAAGTCCTGGGATCGAGCCCCGCATTGGGCTCCTTGCTCTGCAGAAAGCCTGCTTCTCCCTCTCCCACTCCCCCTGCTTGTGTGCCCTCTCTAGCTGTGTTTCTCTCTGTCAAAGAAATAAATAAAATCTTTAAAAAATAAAAAGTGCAATAAAAAATTCCATTATTCTCATTAGTAGATCTGTAGGACAAAAAAAAAAAACACAAATTTTACTCAATTATTACTATATTTTTAATTTCATCAATATGAATTTTGGGGTCATTTATTTTTCTTTTTATTATACAAGCTCCTTATAATAGCCTCAATTGCAAAATCTTGACCCACAAATCACAAGGTGTGCAGAGCCTCTTTACTATCTGATATTATCATATCGATGTTAACTTGATAGAGATCGCGGTACTGATATGCATAGGAGCATTTTGCTCTTAATGCCAAATGCATTTATTTACCAATCAAATGTCATGTGGTCTACAATTTAATGTTAAATGGTTCAGCAAAGGAAAAACAAGCGTGATGCAAATCTGAAGTTTGAGAATCTACATGAGTGTTTATACATCGGTTCTGTTCTTTTAGTCTCTTGAAAATTTCAGCTTTGACATTTTCAAAAATAAAATTTGGGAAGAAAAGAGACCTTCTCTATAACCACACTATCTAAAGTCACTCTCAGTCAGTCACCAAACAATTGTCCCATTTTATTTTCATGTTACTTATTTTCACAATATTTTTTTAAATTTCTTTATTCATGTGCATATTTTTATTCCTTTGGGATCATAGAAGGTTGATGACAATAGAGACCAGGCTTCTTTTGCTCTTTGTTCTATCTCAGAAGCCAGAACAACACTAGTACATGATAGACACTCAACAACTTTTATTGAATAAATTAAAAAAAGAAAGTGACAAAGCATAAATGAATGGATGAGTGTAAGTTTCTCAAAGATGCATGTATGCTCCAACTCAGCCCAGTTAAATCTGCCATATGTACCCTCCAGCCACCAAATGAACTGTGGCTTTGTGAACAGACCTATGTCTCGGCATCTGTGTCTGCTTACTTTCACTCCACATGCTTGGCCCACTTTTATGTTCTGATACTGGTTCCCACCCCAGTTGTGGTATGGTCTGTGCCATTTTGGGTTGATTCTCATGATAGGATTTCTGATTGTGAACCTATAATTTCTCCTACAGTTAACCTCCTGCCCCATAAATAATACTTCTCAGTCCTAGGCCTTCAATATCAGTCCCCACTCATGGGTCCGTCCTGTCCTACTCTCTCCCTTAGAATGGTGAGAATGTCACCTTTCAGCTCCTGGGCCAGTCAGAGGAGTGACTGTCAGATTATTTAGTGCCCTTTATTCCTTCCCTAAATCCTTGGAAGTGAGAGAGAAAACTGAAATGTAGGGAGATAACGACAGCAAGTTGGTGGTAGAGGCAGGACTAAAATTCAAGTCCCCTTATGTCGATCTCTCTGAATGTGCTTTCCCCCCTACGTATTTGCCTGTACTTATTTCATTCTGGCATGTGAGGAAGCAGTTGGCAAGGATATACGTTCTTACACTGTGTCAGTATTTCTAACAATGGTGATTGGGTCTCCCTGGGATGTGTACCAAGCCCTGCTGGGAAACTGGGTCTGACTCACAATTGATCCTCACTTCCTCCATTAGGGACTTGCTGAATTAATATGACTCAATAGCCTAAACTTTAAACATTGTACTTCTGTAAAATGCCATTATTGATTTGCCCCAGTGCAGTAATTAGCAAATTAATCTCTTAGCAGCCTGAAGGGCATGCAGATGGACAAAGTACACATACAGAACCTTCAGCCTTGTGGAGCAAAGTAGCTTCTCCATCTCTCACTTGCCAGGGATCCTGTTTTGTCATTGTAAAAATTCTTTGTAATGGCATTGCAGAGCAAAAAGGACAAGAACATACCTGGGAGCCCTACTGCCTACCTTTAAATCCAGGTTCCATATTTACCAGCTGTACAAGCTTAAGCCAGTTCTGACTCTCCAACCCTAATTCCAGATTGTTGAGAGAATACAACGAAGCTTTCTGCAGATAGCACTAAGAGCATTGTCTGGCATATATGTGCTTGTTATCACTGTTATTCATCTATGTCTTTATTTTCCAAGTCCTCACTATGGTCTATGAGACCCTGCATCATCTCATTCCTACTGCCTCGTCTGTGACCAGAAGCCACACTGGCCTCCTCCATTTTCCTAGGCCATGCTGGTGTAGCTCCCTCCCCACGCTCTTCTCTGCAGAGCTACTCTGTGGCTTCACTTAGGTCTTGGCTCAAGCATCCCTTCTTCAAACATCCATCATAACCATCTTATGTCAATCTACTCGTCTACCATACAGAAACCCCTGCCTTCATCACCCCCCCAGAATTTTTTTTTAAGATTTTATTTATTTATTTGACAGAGAGAAACACAAGCCAGGGGAGTGAGAGAGGGAGAAGCAGGCTTCCTGTTGAGCAGAAAGCTCGATGCGGGACTCGATCCTGGGACTCCAGGACCATAACCTGAGCCCTGAGCAGAAGGCAGATGCTTAATGACTGAGACACCCAGGCACCCCTCCCTGTCCATTTTTATCTCCCTTCTCTGCTTTTGGCTTTTCTTTATTCTCTATCATTGTCATTTATTACTTATTATCTGTTCTCCAATGGGAGGTAATTGGTGCAGGACCCTAATTTTTGTGCACCATTGTATATCAGCATTGAGTACAATGCCAAGCACATAGTAGAGGGCAATAAAGAGTAAGCTGATTGAGATTTAATTGATGAGAGTTAAATTATTTGAGAAATGCATCCCTGCTGTTGTAACCTTGTGCTAGAATGTGTGGTGCCTTCAGTGTTTCTCACTGTTTTGTAAGCCATGCACCATTTTGATAAACCTGAACATCTTGGAGACCTCAACAGATTCTGAAACCCCTGCTGGGACTGGGGTCATGCAGAGGTGCCCTCTGAAACTCAGGAAACTCTGACCCAAGGAAAATATGCTATATTTTGCTACCTCTGCAGGATGGACAGATTAGGCCCAATTTTTTTGCTTTGTTTTGTTTTTGTTTTGCTTTGTTTTTTGTTTCTGTTTGTGTTTAACAGTTGTTGTTTTCTTTTTTAGTTTGCAAAATATATTCTGCTGTAATAATGAATGTCTTTCTCTACTCCATATGTACTTTCCCCTAGGAAAGCCTAAAATGTCCCTTTTCTCCATGACCTATTCACCAAAATAAGTTTCTAGTGAATATCCCAGAGTTTTTGTTTTCCAAACGCATAACGAGGATAATAGACCTATTGGCAGGATTATTGTGAAAATTAGCAACACTATTCGTGAAGTGCTTGGCACAGAACAAACTTCAAGAACTACTCCCAGCTGCCTCTTTTGCCAAATGATCAGTGTTGCCCATGGAACTCTACTTGGTGTGCTAACCTGGTCTGGGTATATAGCATATCTCTCCTAAGCAAATGTTTTGACAGCAAAGCAAAGAAAGCCATGACCAAAAGCTTCCTTCTTTTATTTCAGGTTTCCTGGACATGTTGTCTTTGTTAACCATTCAATGGGACCTAGGGTCAGGTGTGTATTTTGCTACCTCATCTCTGTAGGCTGCAAAGGAAACAAGACAGCCCTGATTTGTTGGATTTGGCATTGCATCCAGGTACTCCTTCAATATTGGGGCTGCTCATAATTTAATGTTTTCCTACACAGGCTTGAGTTATCAAACAGTAAAAGGGATTCAGGGCTCAGGCGAGATTGCAGCAAATTATAGGAGGTATCTTCCTGGGTTGATTGCTTTTGTATTTAATTGTATGTTAATTATTAGTTCTGCAAGACCGTTACTCAAAAGAAATAGCAAAGTAACAGAAAAAAAGAAAGACACTGTTTGAATATACATATCAGTCTCAGAGGGCAATTTACCAGATTAAAAAACTTAAAAACAAACTGTACATGAATGTCTTCAGGGGACATAGTTGGTGTGGTTTCCTAGAAATGCAGGCATACAAAAATACAGAATTCCCTTTATCAGAAGTAGGTATGTACTACTATGTGTTCCCAGCTCGGATGATGGAATGCAAGGAGGAAGCTGACCTGTGCTGCGGGTCATGGGCCAACCATAACCTTCTTTGTTGCCATGTTGTCCATTACCTGCTTAAGGAGAGGAACTGCTCCCCTCATTACTCTTTTAAAGATCCACTGATTCACCATGTCCTACTGATTAACATTCAAATGCTAACATGTATAACTCTGTGTTTCTTTGACCATAACTTGCCTGTACTAGGAGTGTTTGGAGTCATTCTGGACTCACTTTCTCTTCTCTGAACAGATGGGCTTTTGCCTAGCCTTGAACTGACTGCTATATTCTGGATGCTTTCCTGTTTCCCCTCCTAACCCCTTTATGCTGCGTTTCATCAGAAATGCCCCTTGGAAGCCCAGTAGTCATGCCACCCCTCAGCAAGATAGAAATTTCTTCAAGCCCTTAGGCATTTGGCTCCCCCTCCTCTGAATCCCACAACCTTGGGTTCTTACTAATCTCTGTTGCCACTTATTCTCCTATAGTGTGTAAGTTCCTGAGGGAACACAAGCATGTATTTGCTCTAGAGTCAGAGCACGGCACACTGCAGGCACCGAGGAGGTGCCCAGTAAACAGCTCTGGGATAACAGCCAGACTTGCCCTATGGTGCTCAAGTACAAAGATAAACCAGAAAAAGTTCTGCTAACTTACGTGCCCAAATCCAATCCTGCTTCCCATACTCTAATCTCAAAAGGGAAAGACAAAAAAAAAAAACATTGAAACTTTGATTTATCCACTGTTACCTTTGTCTTCTCCAAAAGGATGAATGCTTCTTAAGATTGTTTACCCTGTCTCCACCTCCAAGACTGGTTGAAGTGATCCTTTGGCTCCTTTTACCCATCCCTGGCTCTTGATCCTGCTAATTATTCTGCCTAGAATATTCTTTCTCAACTCCTCTTATTGAGTTAGGCAAGCATCTGTTTTAACCAGGGGTCTCCAAAAGTCAACTCTGAAGGAGGATTTATTTGCAAGCTGTTTAGTAAAGATGGTCTCATGACAGAGACCTGTAGGGAGTGGAAGAAGCAGGGAAGGGAAGAGTAGGAAGCCAAACAAGATGAAGAACTCAAGCAGCGTGTCCCATAGGATTGGTTTCCACCTTTCCTAGAAGGAAATTCTTAAATGGAAAATATGCCTGTGAGTTGTTGCTACCAGAACAAGAGAATTGGGCTTACCGTGTTGGGCTTACCTGTATCCCTGTAGCTCTCTGTTAGTGGCCAAAGGCCATGTAGGAGGAATGCATTTCTAGGTATCTCCTGTTACCTGTGCCTGCAGGTAGTCTGAGGGCAGATACTCCAGGAAAAGACATAGTTATTCATGTAAGAGGCCAAAGAAAACTTGAGAAACCTTGCTGGTACATGAAATAAATAAGCAAACAAGCCGATTCACAAACTGTGAATACAGAAATGTGCAAAGAATTCAAGGGGATATGGGTGGAGTACCTGCTCCAGATGCTTTGTGTCCTTTCCTGACATTTGACAACTGGCTGACAAGAAGAGCAGAAGTAACGCAAATGGTTAGGACCCCCACTGTAAGCAAAGATCTTGGCACACAACTGTCCCAGCTCTGTTCAAAATTTGTCATCTCCAACTTCCATAAAGACTCTGTCCATCAATTATCCTTATAAGTATCTGTGCCTTCTCAGCATATAAACATGCTCAAAGAGCCTCTCCATGTCCATTACTAAAGGAAAAGGAAGGAAAGAGGTAGAAAGGAGAGTGGAGGGGAGGGGAAGTGGGTGGAAGAGAGGGAAGGGAAGGGAAGGGAAGGGAAGGGAAGGGAAGGGAAGGGAAGGGAAGGGAAGGGAAAGGAAGGGGAAGGGAAAGGGAAAGAAGAGAGTGAATCAGAGAGAGACTTAACTCTACATTTTTCTTATGCTAATCTTATGGAAAGTTCAATTCATATTTTCTCCATTTTCTTACCATTTGTTCCTTTTATTTCCTGTACTTTCTCACCTCCTGTTTCTTTTTCAAGCTTCTACAATCAAGGTTGTCCTAATCTCCAGGTAACTGGCTCTACCTCCTTTAAGGTCACCTACTATTGATTTCTGGGGAAGCTTTCCTATGCTCTGCTCTGGTGTTTATCACCCTTGCCCCTTCTAAAGCTGTCCTGTGCTTGTGGCCCTGTTTTTTATCATTCTACACTGTGTCCAGGATGAACTTCAGGGTTGAGCAAACTCCCAGAGAGCACTATCAGGAAGAAAGAAGAGCTCAATAAATGTTTCTTGGCTTACTAGAAATGATCCACTTCCCTATTGGCACATGCTTGGCTGCAGTACCCCTCACATAGCTCTTGTTAGTTCATACCAGAACTCCAACAGGATGCAGTTGGCAGATATGGGAACTCAGCTTCTAGACATCTTTAGGGTGCTGGTATTGGCCGGAGGAAGTGTCACTTCTTTTACTATCACTGACAGTCTGTTTGGTGTTAAAGTTCTGACATCTCCTTCAAGTCATGTTATTTCTACTCCACAAGCCTCATCATTTTCCTTCCATCCTTTTCATTGCACCTGCAGGTAAAGGAGCCACTTAATGAGCATTCCCATTTTGTAGCTATTCCTGAGCTAGAGAACCATTGAGATAAATATCTTTATTTATCGTATGTCCCAGTATCTAAATACCTATGTAACTATCTATTATCTATATATGGGTCTATTATCTATCTATGTATCTGTGTGTCTGTCTATCTCTCCATCCATCCATCCACCCACCCATCCATCTATCCATCCATCCATATATCTATGGAGAGATTTTAAAGTCATGATCGCAGAGGTGTGGTGAGTCCAAGAGGTGTAGAACCAGCATTATGTAGACCCAGGGAAGAGTTATGGGTAATCTGCTGGCAGAATTCTTTTTTCTGAAGGGAAGTCAGTCTTTTCTTCAATAAGACCTTCAACTCATTGGATGAGGCCCACTTGTATTACAGAGGGTATTATGCTTTATTCAAAGTCCACTAATTCAAATATTAATGTCATCTAAAACCAGCCTTCACAGATACACCTAGAATAATGTTTGACCAAATAACTAGGCATCAAGGCCCAGGCAAGTTGATGCATAAAATTAACTATCACATATATATAAAATTATATTTCCTTAGACCTCTTTGTACCTCTGAGCGGTCTGAAAACCATTCAAGAAAGTATGTATATCTTCTTGTCATTTACACTGAGCATCCTGGGCATAGGCTTGTGCTGTGCACCATGACACTTGGGATATTCGGTCTTGGGGAGAATGACCACACAAATTAAATGAACACATCAAGAAGGAGTGAAAAGCACAGTAAGATGGGAGAACACTTAGGGACAAAAATTCGGAAAAATAATGTAGCCAGCTGGTAAAATGAAGAACTCTAGGACCAGACACTCTGATTTATTTTATCTTATTTTTTTAAAATAAAAAGAGAGAGCAAGAGAGCACAATCAGGGGGAACAATAGAGGGAGAGGGAGCAGCAGGCACCCCACTGAGCAGGGAACCTGATGTGGTGTTTGATCCCAGGACCCTGGGATCATGACCTGAGCTGAAGGCAGATGCTTAACCATCTAAGCCACTCAGGTGCCCCCAGACACTTTGATTTAAATTCTACTTCCACTGCTTACAAGTTATGTGACTTGGATGAGTCACTTAACTCCTATGTGCCTCAGTTTCCTCTTCTGTAACCTGGGGAAAAAAGCAGTACCTATCATGTAGGGTTTATGTGGTGATAAAATGAGTTAAGATATGTAAAATTTTTAGAACATAATGTATTTATAGCCTGTAGTTAGTATTGTGTGAATATTGGTATTATTTTATGGACTTTGTTTTAAGAAACTAAATGATCATCAGCAATGCCATTTATAAAAGGTATAATAACAGCCAGTATCTATCCTTGACAGCTGATAAATTGTCTACACCTGCCATATTTCATTCAATTCTCACAAAGATTTTACTTGGTATGCATAAACTAACAGGACTCAGTCTCAAGGCTTTGACTTAGCTTCTGAACTTCTTCTCACCACTAATCCTATCCTACATCTGACATGGCTCTTCAATGAATGGCAAAAATGTCAACACAGTCTTCAGTCGGACACATGCTGAATTTGAGGGTTATGGGAGTGGTCTTAAAGAAGGCAGCTTCTATGGTGAGCTGATTCACTCACCACATCTGGCATTTTGATTTCTGATCGTCAAAGTCAAACGCTGCTGGCAAATAATTCAGTTTGCATTTTCAAGGGGGCGTGGGGCTTCTTTCCTCTCTACTAACTCAGCCTTGCTCCTTCAGAGTCTGGAAATCCTATACAAGTCTTCAAGAGGAGAGCCATGCCCATCCATGAAAATTGGACTTGATTCAGGTAGACCATCCAGTCTTCAAAATAGCTTCACCCATGTACCCTCTAGGCTGGAGCAAACATTAAATGTCAAGTCCAGGTTGTGAACAATGGTCTGAGGATATAGCCAAGAGAACAGCTATAATGTGGGACTCATCTCACCAAGGCTGGTTGAATGCTGAGAACAGACTATGGCACACCAGTGTTCCATCTTATCTGTTGAAACACATTCCCTCCCTTTCTTTCTCCATTCTGCTTTACATCCTTTACTTCATCCAGAAGAACCTATGTATTGGTCTGACTCAGCATTTTCACAGATGGCTCATGAGTATCTTATTAAATAAACTCATGTCTAAATAATATCACATTTATTTACTTTTCCTTATTAAATCTCGACTTTAAGCCTCTATTCATTCACTAGACTGGTGGGGAAAAAAACGTTTTCATTATTTGTACCCCATTCTCTTTTTTAAAGTTTTAAAAGAATTCTGAGGCTTACTTAGTGCCCCAAAGATATCTAATTGGGATTGCTGCTGATATTCCAGTTGTCTCAGCCTACAAAGTCTTTAAAGCAAGAAGGTCACGTGGTGTCTGGCCAAGGAGGCACAGAAATCCTTGTGGTTCAGGTCCAGACTGCCTCAATACATTTCATGGACATTTTGTTTTCAAAATCTAGCTGATTTCTGAATCCCTTTGACTTCATAGTCTTACATATCAACCATAAGCCCACAAATGTCACCTTCTCAGCCTTGAGGGAAATCTCAGTCAGCCTTGGTTCCTTCTCCTCCTCTGTCTTTCCCCTATAGAACTTAGCCAGCCTTTTGGGGAATAAGGGCCAAGATGAGGGGTTGTTTGCCATACATTTCTGCCTTTGTCTTGCTACTTATCCCTTTCTAAGTTAAAGGGGAACAAGACCTGGCTATCTGCTCAGAATGCCAGAGAAAACAAATACAGGGGGATATCTTAATCCATTCAGTCTACTATAATGAAAATATTATAAACCAGAGGGTTTAAACAAGGAACATTTATTTCTCACAGTTCTGGAGGCTGGGGAGTCCAGGATCAAGGCTGTAGCTGGTTCAGTGTCTGGTAAGAACCTACTTCCTGGTTAATAGATGCCCATCTTCTTGTATCCTCACCTGGTGGAAGAAATGAGAGGGCTCTCTGGGGTTTCTTTTATAAGGACACTAATCCGTTCATGAAGAGCTCTACCCTCATGACCTAATCACCTCCTAAAGTACCCATCTCTTAATACCATCACATTGGAGGAAAGAATCTCAACATATGAAGTTCAGAGGGAGAGTAAAACACAAATTAGTAGCTAAATAATACATCATCCCATCACTTTTATATTTCTCAGCCTCAAATTCCTCCCTACCCCAACTAGAATGCTCTTCCCATTAATTTTAGAATCTTGCCATCACTGAGCATGTTTTGGGTTAGGTTCTGAAGATCATCCTGAGACAAAGATTTGCGGAGGTTTTTTGTTTTGTTTTGTTTAAGATTTTATTTATTTGACAGAGAGAAACACAGCCAGAGAGGGAACACAAGCAGGGGGAGTGAGAGAGGGAGAAGCAGGGGAAGTGAGAGAGGGAAGCAGGCTTCCCGCCAAGAAGGGAGCCCGATGTGGGGCTCAATCCTTGGTTTCTGTGATCATGACCTGAGCTGAAGGCAGTCGCTTAACCAACTGAGCCACCTAGGCACCCAAAGATTTGAGATTAAGTAGTTTCTTTGAGAGGTGAGCAGGGAACACCGGTGGGAGAGCTGGGAAGTGATGGGGAAAGAAGGAAGTCAGTCCAGGTGCACTGATGAGGTGACCATATGAGGTCCTCTGAGCAACAGCATGGACTATTCCTCAGTGTTGCTCTTCTGGATGGTTAATCTGGAGTATTTATCCAAGAACTCTTGTCCATCACTGGCTGAGAGTTACTTACAGAAGCACTAACTCCCTAGAACCTCCACCCTCTCCCATTCAGAGTAAAGAAGTCACAGACATATGCCAAAGGACATCATTGATACAGGAAAAGTGAGTGCTGGAGGGAGCTGAGTGAGCCTCCAACCAGCAGTGTCTATGGTCTATCCTACAATTGGGTCTTCCCAACTTTCCTTGTTCTGGTCAGTGGTTTCTGTTGACTCTGAGCTCCAATAATGATAATCCATATACTGAGCCCTCAGCACACACCAGAAACTATGCTTTTTATATACAACACGCATTTCATTCTTATGAGCATCAACGTGTGGTCATTACCATTGTTATCTGAATTTAAGACATGAAAAAGCAAAGTTCATGGAAGTCTAAGTGATTTGTCCACATCTAGAATTTGTAGTTTTCAACCCCTAGACCTGATCCAGGACAGTCTGACCCTGTACAGTCACTGAGCTGTGGAGACCAGATGGATTCTGAAAGATCCTACTTCATAGGGTTTAACGTGAAGGTGCAGCAGAAACTATGTTGTAATGTGTGGATGCACTGGGCTCTCACTCTCCTGCCTCCTGTAGTGGACTGTTTCTCCTTATTTCTCTTTCCCCGAATGACAAGTTCATTCCCTCTATATTTTCCTAGCATATTCCAGATGGTTTGGTTGTCTTAAAGAGTCATCTTATCCCCAGCACCTGAAACAGTGCCGACATTCAGGAGGCCATCAATAAAGGAATAAAATTGGTAGTGTGAAGGTGGTACATTAGTACTATCATGTTTCCATTAGAGTGGTGTAGAGTGGTGGGAAATCTCACCCTAGATGGACCAGGAACCATTCCATGGGGCTAAGATCTTAACCATGGCATTTGAGTTAAAGAGTCCTATGCTCAGTCATTTGGCTATACTCCCTCCTCATCCCTACCCTGCCAGACACAGCACGAATCACATGCAGTGACCAGCGTCACTATTCAGAAGGGCTTCTGTAGAGGTAATTTAGAGAATAAACAAGGAATACCTATTAGGAAGATAGTTTACTAGTTCACACAAGAGATAGGAATCTGCACTAAAGTCATAGCCATGAGAAAGGAAAGGAAGCAGATGGGGGGATTTGGGATAAACTTCAGATACAGTTTATATGTTATTTTATGTGATTTTATGTGATTTTAATTTTATCTCAGTAGTAATCTCCTATAATTATGCAGAAACCCTGTTGATGAGGTGGTAGGTGTAGAAGAAGAAGGGAAAGTGTCCTGTAGTCCTATGGTTAGGTCTCAGTCCCGAGGTGAGCCTCTGTCCTTGGGCTGTGACTTTCCCTTCTCACCTTCCCTCTTCTCTGTAGGTGAGAACAGAAAGCTAGAAGGGACTGGAACTGAGTATATCTCTTCTCCTGAGGTAAAACTCACAGAAGTGTGGGGGTAGGGGGTTGCTCAGGAAGTTGTCTCTCCAGTTGGCACAGGGCTTGGTCTCTAACAGCTTGTCTGTTACAGTTTCAGGTGTTCCTACCAGGTGCAGGAACTTCTGTTTCCAATAAGCTGGGATTCTCTCTTTGCACTTGTCTCCTCGGTGTCTGGAGTGGAGCTTTGCCCAGCTAGCTTGATCATCTGATGGATCTAAGAATAGTTTCTGATTCTCATTTGGTTTAGCCTTTTTTTTCCTTCTTTATTTTTTTTTGTCCTTTTGAGGATAAGAGTTAAGATTTCCAAGTTATTTACACGTCAGATCAGAAACCTGAAGCCTTTCATTATATTTCTGTGATTATTGGTTTAATACCAGCCTTTACCACTGGAATAGAGGCTTCATGAAAGCAGGTATTTGTTAGAGTTTTATCCTCAGGCCTAGATGAGTGTTTGGCACATAGTAGGAGCTTACAAGTCAACAACATGCATTATGCATTGAATGAATTAGACCACAATGTGTGTGTGTGTGTGTGTGTGTGTGTGTGTGTGTGTGTGTGTGTATGTTGGAATGGAATGACTGTCTTTAGGCTAAGCCAGGCTTGATTTTTAACTCCTCTTTATTTTTTTTTCTAACTCCTTTTTTTAAAAGAAATGATTATAATATTTGCTAAATCAAAGTTTTATATATTTAAGATGTACAGTATATTTTGACATCATAGTGAAATGATTACTAGTCAAGCTAATTAACATATCCATCTCTCCAAATAGTTATTGTGTTTGGGTGTCTTGAGTGCATCTGAAATCCACTCCCTTGGCAAATATCCAGGCAGGGAAACTTTGAATGTTTTAGTTAGCTTCTCTAAGCACCCCTTCCTCATCCGTGAAGTGCAGTTTTTGTTTTGTTTTGTTTTGTTTTACTTTATACTCTAGTATATATTATTTTCTTTTTTTGTTTGTTTTTTTTGTTTTTTTTTTATTGTTACTTAAATTTTTTCCAGTGTTCCAAGATTCATTCCCCATTCCCCATACCCAGTGCTCCATGCAATAGGTGCCCTCAGTACCCACCACCAGGTTCTCCCATTCCCCCACCCCCCTCCCTCCAAGTCCCTCAGTTTGTTTCTGTGTCCAAAGTCTCTGTTGTTTCGTTTCTCTCCCTGGATTACTCTACTTCCCATTTACTTTCCTTCTCCTACTGTCCTCTAGGTTACCCCTTATGCACCGCAAGTAAGTGAAACTCCTCCTTACTAGGCAGCTAGGGAGATTAAAAGATATTCAGAACAAGACACCTAAAAATGACTAATATGTAATAGGTTTCCAAAAAACGCTGGTCCCTTCAACTTGATCTTTTTCCGGTTAATGCTATTCTTGGCAAACTGGCCTTTGGTTGGTTGGCTCTAGAGAAACAAAATATGATTTAGTTCCTTCATAACACAGTTTTCTCAGCGTGGGGAAGCAAGCCCATGGTCGCATTTATAATGATAAATAAGGACATAGATGATTATGTTCTAGATTATCTTCTATTTCTTTTTCATTCTACTTCTTCTCTTGTATTTTTTCTCAATCAGAATAACTGAGTGGAAACCAGCTAAGAGAATCTCTACATTGCTAACTAACCTGGCATTAGTGGTCTGTGGCAAAGTTAATTTGAGTTGCAAATAATGAGCCTATTTAGTGAGGATTTCAATAATTTGACTCATGCTGTCTCCTTCATTATTTTAACTTCTGTATTATTTGGGAATCAGTGACTAATTAGGAAATAGTGTCAACATTCTGTGCTATATAGCCCTTTCACCATACAGGACTGAAGAAGAATAAGTTGACTGCTGACAGGGACAGATGAACAGTGTCTAAAAGTCAGGGCTCTGATCAAATATCTCATGAGGGGCCAAAGAAACCATCTCCCCAACCCCAGGGGAGATTCTGGCACCAAGGTACCCAAATTGAAGAATTAAAAGGTGTGGATTCTAATCCAGTAACAGGAGCCAACTTAGAAATCTTGAAAAGTAATGAGACACTCACATCTGCCAAGATGAACAGATGACCTCTTTCAGAGGACACAGCACAGTTGTCACTAAAAACAGGCCCTTGGATTGTGTGAAAAGATGGTGGTTCTCCAACCTGGGCACCCTGGGAAAATAGGACAAGGTACACTGAGTTGATAGGAAGGGAGAGGAAATTTGAGAATGAGAGGTGGTTTGTAGAAATAAATAACTAGGGAGATAATTCTGTCTTTGGTCTAGGATTTCTAAGAAGTGGTGCCATTGTATATTCATTGCTAAAATAAAAAAGTACTGTGACACCTGGCAGAAAAACAGGGATTTGGGGATTTAAAGAAAGAACATCAGAATAATTTGTGTTTGTTTTGTTCCTAACACATGAAGTATCCAAACTCTTTCTGGGTATTGACACATAAAATGATATATGTTTTTTCCCCTATCAAATGACTAAAAATATAATTGAATCTATGTTTTATTTTAATCCTCCCCAGAGTTGGACTTTATCCCAACAGAATGCTATGTGCATAATGCATGAAGTTTTCAGAAAACAGTATTGAACAGATAATTCATCTGACCTTGGATAAAATAGAGCTGAAAGGCTCTAAAATTCCCTTTTAGTAGGATTCCAGACTCTGAAGGGCCCCAGACTCTGGAGGGCCCCAGACTTGGCATCTTCACCTTTCTTTGGGGTTCCTTATGGCTCCCTGCTCAGGAAGGAAGACTGGCTATGTCTTACTGACAAGTTGGATATAATGCATTCACTCCTATACCTCAGGAGGGATAAGTAAATCTGGCTCATCCTAAATATTTATTAATAATTGTTGGGCTGGAAAACTGCTGCTTCTGGTGTCTCTGTAAAAGGTTTTCTCATCTAAGCAAATATCATGTTTGCATCCAGCCTTTCCTCTCCCTGGTTTCCATATGGATGGTGGACTGAAGTATCCTAACTGGTCAATTTCGGAAGAATCTGATGGCCCTCTTTGGCTCCAACCTCTGCTTTCCTCTTAGGAGCCAAGTGCCTACAGGAACCCATATTCCCATCTTATCTGGTCCAACTGGTCTCTGAGCTGCAGGAACTAGAGGGGCAAATATGAACACTACATCCTGGAGCTCAGTCTGAGATTGACTCACCCAGAGATGACATGTTTTAGTTTGGCTTTAGCCGTTAATAAAGGTGATAATTAAGTCTCCATTAAAGCAAAACAAAACATTTCTCAAAGTATTCAGAACTCAGGCCAGGAAGAGGGTGATTTATTGGGTACCCCTTCAGAGAGATCCAACAGTAACCTGCAGTAAAATAAATGAGAATCATCTGAAGGAACACTCAAAGGGAGGGACTTATGTTTTCGGGGACCCCACTACCTACCTGGCACTTGGTATGCCCATGTTATCTTCACTGGTCCTTACCCATAGCTTGATGAGGGAGGTAAGGAAAAGCCAGGGGTTAGCCCACTGGCATGGATGACTGATCCCAGTTAGCAAGAAGAAGTAGAGGGAGAGAAGTCTACCTCTGGGATCTTGGGGGCATTCCCAGGGCCTCCTCTTCTGACTTCTATCAGCCAAAGTTAGCTGTAAAGCAGAGAAACCCAAATGAGGCAGGCCAATGGGGATTCAGATCCTTCAAGAATAAAGTTTTGTATCACTCTACAAGATAAATCTGCTGACCAGCTAAGGGCTTGGCTGAAGTGAAGAAAAATTCAGAATGGGTAATGGAAGAAAAATCTTATAATTATTAACCATGACTTTGTGCCCAGGTACAAAGGCACTAGATTTTAGAAATTATGCATATTTTACTATTTTGTGGTGTGTGGGTGTGTGTGTGGTGTGTGGATGTGTGTGTGTACATAAGTGTATACACATATGCAAATATATACACATATATATGTACACATGAAACATAATTTTTCTTTTCTCTCCTCTTTTACCTTAACATTTTGTACACATTTTTATTGGAGGTTAAGTTTATTATTTTATTTCTTTAACCAACTTTGTTGGAGACTAACACAATTGACTCTTTAACTAACAAAATATTCAGATGAGATTGTGACTGAATTTGTGAACTAATGAACATATTCCAGAAAGGGGGGGCTGTGTCCATCCCCCAGACATGGATAAAACAACTGTTAAGACTTTCTGTCTCAACATTCTAGAGAAAAGGAGGTAATGCCTTTATTTGTACATAAAAAGAACAGTGTATTATTAACAAAATCATAAAGTTGTTTCTGTTATCATATATGGTACAAATAAATACATGTACATGCATGTGTGTATGGATGCTGAGTTAGCTAACGGCTAGAATGGGCCAATGATCAAACTATCCTTTTCAACTTCAAACTTACCCTTCTGTCCTGGGACTTCACGAAGCCACTGGTACTAGGACTCTGAAAACCACATTTCCATTTCACCAGCTGCTGCCCACTGGAATCTGACAGTGAGAGGTGCTAAGGCAGATGGGAAGAGGCAAGAAGAAGAGATTTGCTTCTTTATGGGGTTTCCTGCTCTGGCCACCATCACTTTACAAAATTTCTTCACTTTGGGAGTAGTGATTTGTTCTAGTAATTGCAGTTAGTTCTGGTTTCCTAGTTTGTAGTTTTCCAAACACCAGTAAAAGCAGCTTCATTGCATCTTCCCATTCACCACTCCCTACACACACTCACACAGAAATAGGCCCATGTTTTAGATTTTCAGGCCTTCCCCTTAGCTCCAAACATGCCAGCATAGACAGTAATCCTTCCTTAGGGACCAAGGAACTTCCATTCTGCAAAAGCCCAACCACAAGCCTCCACACAAACTAACAGGCCTTCTCCCTTCCTTCCTCCACCTCTGTAACTTTCCTTTTCTTCATTTCACTTGTTCAATGCCTAGTTGAGAATTCTTTGTATTACATTCTCTCTGATAAATTCAGTAGTCTGGTTTCTGTCTCTTGCCTGAACCCTAACCAACACTGATAGACTTTATTTTCCTAATTTTATGATAAGGCAATGGAAGTTCACAGACCCCAAACCACAAAGCCCCAACAAGTGTCAGGATGTGAACATAGATCTGCAAGTCTCCAAGGACTCAGCCTTTCCTCAGCTTCCCCTCCAGAACCTGCTCAAGTACCTGCCCATTCTTACCCTCTGGAATATACAATCTTTCTGAGATCAGCACTGTATTCTCCACAGTGCCTAAGAGTGGTAGGTACTCAAGGAATTATGGCAAGAAGGAAAGATGGAAGCAAGGAGGTGGGGAAGAAGGTTTGGAACGGAAGGAGGGAGAAGGGGAGGAAAGAAGAAAAGTGATTATAATAGAATGTGAATTTTAATGGTAATTAGAATGCACAGAAGGCTACAGATCTATCAAGTCAGAGTGAGAATGTCAGGGCTTATTTGTAACATGAAGCTTCATCAATTCTGAAAAATTATCAATACCCTATTATTTCTTGAATGGTGATTCTGTCTCATTCCATTATATAGTAATTGGACTTTTTCATGATCTTCTCCAAATTCCAACCTTTCATATTTCCCTAAATTTTTTATCTGTCTTGCATTCAGAATTTTTTCCCCATAATTGTGTTCCAAGTCATTAATTCTTTAGCCCTGCCAAAACTGTTGTTTGAGCCATGGGTTGAGTTTTCCTATTTCAGTGGTTGTACTTTTTTTATTTTGGTTTCTATTTAGTTATTTTACTCTATCACCCTCGTGTTCTCTTAGTTTTAGTCATTATAGTGGTGTTTGTACTATGTAGCCTACTCCACTGTTCAACTGTCGTATTTCAGGAAATCTAATTCTTCTGGGACATTTTGTGGCTTTTCACTTTGTTTTCTTCATGTCCATGTAAGTTCCTTTGGGAGCATTTGTTTTTCTTCTTGTACTGGTGTTTTCCCTGTGCACATATCAATGTCTGACATATCACTTGTCTTAATAAATATGTGTTGAATAACTAAATATTAGATTGTTTCCTTTGTGGATTTTGTAATTTTGGTCTACAAGCTCATGTTCAGCTGAATATTATACGTGAATCTCTTGGAGTGGCCTAGCTAAGGATGCACTTTGTTTTGGCTTTTACCAAGCACCTTGGGATATCACTAGTTCATTTTAGTTTAATTCATTAGCTTAGGGGATAGTATAGATGTAATCTTGAAACTTGCATAAAAACTGTGATAACAAAATATGGGAGAAACTTATTTTTAGCCTTTTTTTTTTTTTTTTTTTTTTTAGTCAACGTCCTTTGTGAGAGTATATATATATACACTCTCACATATATATTCCCTGGTTTACTTTCTTAAGCACTCAACTATGTGTTCAAAGGCAGCTTTATACGAAGTATTCAGCATTTCTGAGTGGTGTGTAATAAGAGGATATATGTTTACCTAATCTGTTCCATTGCTTAGACAAATAACTGCTTAAATATTTTATCAGAAATTATTAATGTGCTCAAAGGTTATTTTTATCATTGTTCTATTGAGTAGGCTTATAAAGAAAAAAAATGTCCATGCCCACAAACTTCCCTTCCCTCAACCACTGCTCTCCGAAGACAATAATTTAATCTGATTTTAGTTTGTTTCTTCTGGCATTTATATCCATATATCTAAGCACAGCCATTTCTGCTCTAATGTCAAATGTATTACCAAAAAGCCTAAAAATAACAGATTTATGAGAAAACTAGGATTAAGGGCACACCCCTCAAAAGCTATGGATGTTGAAATGTGCAGCATCAACTAAAACAATAATAAGCCTAATAAAAAGAGTGGCAGAGCTGAATCTCTAGTGACATTTGCACCCAGCATGGAATGCCCAGACCCTCAGCAGCCTCATACCCTGGGGCTCATACACTATCTTCCAAATGTCAATGCTCAAGGACATCTTCTTCTAAAAGCGACCAGTTTGATCAAAATTAAAAACTTTCACAAGCTATAGATTTCATAATCTTTTCTTTTCCTAACACAGAAGGATGTCTTTGCAGCCTCTTCATCAATACCTCCTCAATGTTCCCAATGATTCTGAAAGCGACTAAAATGTCACTATTTGCTCCAAAGGAAGGTATTTCTGTAGGACTTGCCAGCTTTATTTTTCTTAAAGTTCTGATATGATGCTAATGCTTTCCTCTTAAGTTGAAAGAATGTTTGCCTTTGATAGTTTCAAAATAGCTTCTGAAAGACAACACCCATGAACCATAGCTATGCACAGCAAATACGAATAAACCAATTCCCACAAGAGACATATGTTTTAGCAGAACAAACTATCTCTGATTTGATTTTTCGCCTTTGATATTATCTATTGATATTCCACCATGAGAGACAGAATGTTATGGCCATCTCAACTCTAAAGACAAACCTCCACTACCTCCAGCACGTTCATTCCTCCAATGCCGTTCTAGCAGGTATTTTGGAGAAGTCGCTATTCAGCATTTATACTATTTTGCCTATGCAAATTTTATCTATAATTATTCTACATAGTGCTTTGGTTGCATTTCCTCTTGCATACAGCTTACTTTTCCAGGACTTAAAAACTGCTTTGTTTCTTTATTTTCTTGTGTTGCTATTTAAATCTGAACTATGAATTGAATACCCAACATGATGTGAAAAGAGAAAACTCTCTGTGTGCCTGCTCTACTCTTCATAGCACTTTCCTTCTGACACCAGAGGTGTGAGTGTTCCATTCCAAGCAATTCTTCAGCTCCCTGCACATCATCTGGATGTCCTACAATGTCACTCTGTCCTAAGGCTATCCACCTGGGGTTAGTACCTGGTCATCAGATCCCACAGGTTAAGGGCTTAGTCCCGCAAATTTCCCCTTTCCCAACTTCAGAAACAATTGCAAGTCCAGCTGGTCGCCTGTACTTTTAACCTCACTTGATGGTAAATCAGAGGTTTTCATGACCTCTCCTCAGCTTCAGTACTTTCTAAGAGTGGCTCGTAGAACCCAGGGAAACAGTTTACTTCCTGATTACAGGTTTATCCTAAAGGGATACAATTTGGGAAGCACTGGATGGAAAAGATACACATAGAAAGGTTTGTAGAAAGGGGCACAAAACTTCCATGCCCTCCCTGGGGTTGTTACCTTCTAGGACCTCCAAGTGTTCACCAGCGCAGAAAGTCTCTGACCTGTCACTTAGGACATTTGCCTGCACAACCGTTTTCTTGGGTTTCTCCTCATTGTTCTGAGAATTCTCTTCAATTCTACTCTATGTGGCTACCTTATTTCTTAAAACTCTTGACTTCTTTTTTGATTATTCTTTCCAGCATATTCATAACATAAAACCAATGAAAGGTGAATTGAGACGTTGAACACTTGAACATATCTTTATTCCACCATCACACTTAAATGATAGATCATCCGAAGATAAAATTATATTTTTTTTTCAGAACTTCAATACAGTAGGCTATTGCTTCTAATATTGCTTTGGTCTAAGACTATTCTGATTCCTAAGCCTCCTTCTATGTCCCCTATATTCTTACTGAAAACTTTTAGAGTATATTATAAATCCCCATTTTCTGAAATTTCACAGTGGGGTGACTTATTATGGAATTATTCCCCATTGTTTTGGGTACTGATGTTAAAAAAATGATTGAAGAAGACCAATTAGGTGATACAAATTTCATTTAACATTTCATAAAGTAGATAGTCTCTATTTGGAGAATTGCAAAAAGGAGCAGAAGACAGGAACTTATTATTAGATAAAGAATAAATAACAAGGAAGAGAAAAAATAGAAAATGTCTGATTTTCTGGGACGACATGGTCAGCCTTGTTTGGGGTGAGAAACTGAGCATTGGTGGCTGGGTGTCTGGAGATTGGCTGACCAGATGTCCTTCCTCCTGGCCGGGCAAAGCATTTACAGGGGACATGAAAACTGTCTGAATTTCAGTTTGCTGACATGGCATCTGGTGCAGGAGAGGCTCCATCTTGGACCAAGAAATTTATTTTAACAACGATAAGGTCGTTTTAGTATTAAAACACACACCTTTTAATTTTAATAAATTAAGCATTTTTTGCGTAGAACATCTCCTTTTCAACTTTTGAACCTCTTGTGATCCTCTAAATTTCTAATATTTTCTTTAAAGTTTGCTTTAAAGGAAACTTGCTTTTGGGAAAATATCTTTAACCTTATTTTCTAACCATTCCATTGTTTCTATTATTATTATTGTTATTATTATTGCCATAATATTTCAGTTTCCTGTAGAATTTTTTTCCTCTGTGTGTTCATATTTTCTAGTTTCCTGATCTTGTTCCATAAGTAACATCTTGTTTTATATATCTAAGGGTCTAACTTAGTGAGGTTTTTCTGCTTCTTGCATATTTCTGCTTTGATCAAATTCCTCTGTTGAAAATTGCGTTTGTAAATAACTGGTATCATCCCTTTATAGTAGAGGCTTCCCTCGGATGTCTGCTGGCCCTTGGTCATGTTTAAGGTTGGGACTAAAAAGTTGATGAAAAACCCTGTGTGTCTGTGCCTATTGTTTTCAGGAAGGCTCCAACGACAGTAGGTCAGACAGACCATAGCCATTTCACGGCTGTGGCTCCAGGCAACAACGTCTACAGAAATTCTGTCTTCCGTTGGCCTGTTTCTTCAACCAAGCATCCTCTCAGTTCCTGACAGGGTAACAGAAGCCTACCTGTCATTGTCCTCTCAGATGATTAAGGGCAAGGGCTGAGCATCCTGTCTCTTTCCTGCTGACTTTGCCCTAATACTCTTGTTTCCAGAAGGTACCTCACTTCTGCCTGGGCTGTCCCTGCCGTTACCATCTCCAAAGAGAAAACCTTTCTTCTCTTGATGGTTGCTGGTTTGCTTCTGAGCAAGGCAAACATGGGAAGCTAGCTGCTCCTTATATAGTCTTGTAGACAGTAGTCTGATGCATTCCCACCAAAAATCCCAGCATGAAAGATGCCTAGTGACTCCAGTTTGTGAAAATATCCCACTTCAACTTGTTTCTTCATGGGTCTCTCCTTGCTTCTCCCCTCAACTCAGTTGCATTGTGTCAGGGATCCATTTTCCCTGTTCTCCACGCCAGCCACCACTAATCCATCCAGCATCGTGTCGGCACTGCTAGGCTGATGCTACCTCCCATCATGTTCTCCTACAACTTGGGGTGTATGTTTCTCTGCCCTCATTTACTACAGCTTCTAGAATGTGATTCCATTGTTGAATTTACCCCGTTTCACGTGAAGTCTTGCTTCCTCATGCTTGAGGCAGTCAGAAAAGGAAAATTGGTCATGGGAAGGAACTCCGTGTTAAGACAAGAGTCAAGACAGTGGCAAGTGGCAAAGGCATGTGATGTCCGGTATGAAGATCTTATAACAAGAAATGAAAACTTAATGTAACTCTTAGTTACTGAACACAGGGGTAGAATTAACATTTTGCCCAACAGTCATGACATTTGTCTCTGGGTTCCCACACAAAATCCTTTGAGTATTTCATGCCTTTAATACCTCTCAATTCGCCATGACTCCTTAATACGTATATAGACCTGCTCTTTCTCCTTTAAGTGGAAAGATGCATCTCAGATCCTATGAAAGGACAGGTTTTACACAAACATGCCATTTTCCACATAAGTTATTCATCAACCCTCCCCACCCCACATTCCAGCTTGCTTCCAGCCTCCTTGGTACCAACAATAAGCGCTCCATTTTGTACTCACCCCTCTGACTTGTCATTCTGGAACTATGTCTCTCTCTCCATCAAATTTCTGTTAACAAAATGTTTAATTTACTTTAATGGCTACATATCCTTATTTTATAAGTTCTTGAAGCATCCTTCTACTCAGAGATCCCAGTACAAGTAGCACCATCTCTGATCATACTCTCATGCTGTATGGGAACCCATCCTTAAAGGTCCCTGGTCATTTCTTTCTAATATGTCTCTTTCACTGACTTTGGCAAGACTCTTCTTCCCACCCAGCCTTCATAGCAACCAATACGGCAGCTTTGTGCCAATTAGATAAAAGAATTGGTTCCTCATTTTGATTCCAATCTACTTAAAACATGCATTATAACTATACACATTATAAATGATGAGAGAGTATTAGAAAGAAATCACAGCATGGGGCAGGGGTGGTTATAGAGGGAGAAACAGACTCCCCGCTGAGCAAGGAGTCTGAAGCAGAACTCAACCCCAGGATCCTAGGATCATGACCTCAGCTGAAGGCACATGTTTAACTGACTGAGCCACCCAGGCACCCAAGAGTGACATTCCTTTCTCCCAGTTTTGTTCCACTGAGGAACATATAAATTCAGACTAGTGTCAGTTTTAGTAATTATTTTTGTTTCTGCTGATTCTATCCAGGGATTCAGCATGAGATCAAGGCACTTTGTTTACTTTTATCTTAAAGCATAACATTCTTGTACTTACTCTATAGTATGAGCTCCATATCACCAGGGCCACATTAATGTCTTGGGAATTCTTAAGCTCTGCACTATGAAGTATCCATGTTTCTCACATAAAACAAATACAAGTCATGGGGCGCCTGGGTGGCTCAGTTGGTTAAGCAACTGCCTTCAGCTCAGGTCATGATCCTGGAGACCCAGGATCGAGTCCCACATCGGGCTCCCTGCTCGGCGGAAAGCCTGCTTTTCCCTCTCTCAGTCCCTCTGCTTGTGTTCCCTCTCTGGCTGTGTTTCTCTCTGTCAAATAAATAAAATCTTAAAAAAAAAATACAAGTCATATTAAATTGTAGCATAAGTGCAAGAACTTTCTACTTTACATCATAAAAACTTTTTTTAAATAAATAGATATCAATTATTATATTTTTCAGCACCCTTCTACTCTCCAGGGTTATCATGAAAGTATTTCCTAATGACCACTCAAGGTGGTGAAGGAAAGTTTGCACCTTTGGCTTCAACCTCCTCCTAAGTGGACTTGGCCCTCTTTCCCAGTTGCTAGGTCCTTATTCCATGTATGTGAAAGTTTCAGATTTTCCCTAGTATCATTAAAGCTCAGAACTTTAGAATGAACTGTCTCTCTATTCTCCTACTCCTTATAGGCACCAAGATGAAAAAGGGATCTTTTTCATACTCCTTAAATATTTTACTTTTTTAGCTTATAGGATTTTATTTTTTACTTTTTAGCATTTATTTTCTAAAATATGTCCAATATTGCATGTCATTTTATATTTGCTATATCATTTCATCTTTAGAAGTACCCTATAAAATAGAGATGAAAAACAGAGGTTTCCTCTAAAGCAAGTTAGAAAAATAAAATATCTTTCACAATATCCATGAGGCTAGTAGGTAGCACTATCCAACCCTAGTCTATCCAAATTCACTGACTAAGTCTCAATTTATTTATCTATAAAATAAGAAGCATTAATTAAAATTATATATAATTATTATTTTTTATCACAGAGGGGTAGGAACAGAGGGAGGGGGAGAGAGAGAATCTCAAGCAGACTCTCCACTAAGCATGGAGCCTGGTGTGGGGCTCCATCTCATGACCCTAAGATTATGACCTGAGCCAAGATCAAGGGTCAGACACTTAACAGACTGAGCCACCCAGGCACCTCTGGATTATTCTAATAAGATTATAATGAGTCTTTATGATGATATTATCAATATCAAAAATAGGAGACACTTTTTTGACACTATCATGATTTTTTAGTTTTTTAAATTAAACTTTATTTTTTAATGTTCTAAGATTCTTTTTTATGCCCCTCACCCATCCATGCACTACATCCCCTCCTTAATACCCACCACCAAGCTCATCCAACCCTCCATTCCACTCCCCTCCAAAACCCTCAGTTTGTTTCTCAGAGTCCACAGTCTCTCATGGTTCACCTCCCCCTTCAATTTACCCCAATTCACTTTTCCTTTCCTTCTCCTAATGTCCCCATGTTATTCCTTATGCTCCACATGTAAGTGAAACCATATGATACTTGACTTTCTCTGCTTGACTTATTTCATTGAGCCTAAACTCCTCCAGTTCCATCCATGTTGATACAAAAGTTGGGCATTCATCCTTTCTGATGGCTGAGTAATATTCTACTGTATATATAGAATTAAAAATAGAGCTACCTTATCATGGTTTTTTATACATTTCTTCCAAATTTATAAGAATACTTCATGGAAGGTTCTAATATCCCTCTTTTATAAAAGAGAGTTTATTACTGAAGCTCCTTGAAGTTTCAAAATTACTTCATTTATTGTCCTAAGGCCGAAATGAATACTACAGAACACTATAAAGAGAAAGTTATACAATGTATCAACTGTAAATCCTAAAGATGGGTGAGAGGGGAGAGAGTAACACTAGGTGTAAAGGCTTCCGGATTAAAACTGAGAAAAAGCAGTAAGACTTGTATAATAAGCATGTAATATATGGGATATCAAGTCAAGATTTCTTAACAACAATATCTACATATAACTACCTAATTCATTCTCAGAGGAAAGGGTCCCCCAAATTAACATCATATTAAAATTAGCTAACTAGTGAGCTATGTTCTTTCAGCTACCATCTCTCAATGTTCAAGTTTGTTTTGAAAGAACTAAGTACATTGAATTTTCAACATCCAATTCTTCCTGGAAACCACCTACTAGTTTTGTATCCATTTCTTTCTTGTGATCCATTATGTGATTAGTCTGGCCATTAATGTTACCTTCTATAAGTACAGGGATGAGACATGAAATTTCTTTTTGTAACACCTCATTAGGTGTTGAGGACAAGTCTACAGGGAAGAAATTAACTATCTCTGAGTTGCATGCCAGTTTTTTAAAGCACTTCAGGAATAGTGTTTAATTCTTTCCTTGGTAAATTATGGGAAATCCTTAAAAAAATGAATCAACTGAGTTGAATAGCAGAAATGGCAAAAAATTCATTTATATATATTTTTTCCAAGTAGCATGCATATTGGTGCTCCCTTCTGCAAATTCTCCCACCAGTATTTTTATGGGACATAGATTTTGATGGCATATTACTCATCACCATCTACACACATATATGAATGCACACCTTTTCAGAACTTTATTAGAAGTCCTATCTCAAAATAAAATAAAATGCAATGGAAAGAGCAGAGTGTATCATAAGCACATTAAGTACTGGATTTCCAAATGAAAATAGACTCTGTAATTTCCTATTTTTTTCCCAATCAGCTCTTCATCATAATCTCAGCAACTAGGGAGTGAAAGCTACAGGTTGGATTACAGTGTAGGATCATCTCTGGTTTTCAGGACTCATTGTGCATCCTCAGATGGGATGCTCCTTACCTTAGTTTGAAATCCTCATCATATATCTTGTCCCTAAAGTAAATAAACAAGACACATTGTGTGCATTTTATGTGAAATTTCCTCCTTAATTTGCTTTCATTTTTTGCTTCTTGAAGTTTTTTGTTTGTCTGATTGTTTTACCTTAAATGATTGGACAGTCACTTCTGGTATTTTCTCAGGGACTTGCTTCCTAATCAGTCACCTGCCTATTGCCCCAGATACTGTACCTGAGCTCTATTAGCTCCAAAGCATAGGGCCTTGTACCACCTTAGGGAAATTCTATTAAAGGAACAGATATTCTGTGTATTAGTTTGATAAGGCTATCATAATCAAATAGTACAGATCAGGTGATCTGTACATGAGATATTTATGTTCTCTCAGTTCTGGAAGTTAGAAACTGAGATCAAGGTGTCAGCAGGATTGGTTTCTTCTGCAACTTCTCTCCTTGGCTTGTTGATAGCCATCTTCTCCCTGTGCCCTCACATGGTCCTCTGTCTGTGCATCTATTTCTTAATCCACTCTTCTTATAAGGACACCAGTCAGTGGATCATCCGTATGACCTCATTTTAACTTAATTGCTTATTTAAGGAGGCTGTCTCCAAATACAGTTACATTCTGAGGGACTGGAGATTAGGACTTCAACATATAGATTTAGGGGAAAGGGGAGGGAAAACACAATTTAGCTTTCAAAACTGATAATACTGTGACCTTGAAGATGCACAATGTGTTGTAATGTATTAGAGGCTCTGATCAATCTGATAGCAAAGGCATTATTTAGCTTTGTCCTTCCTAAACTTATTTGACTTTTTTTCTCATAACATTCTTTAAAATTTCATAGTGAAGATATTACAAAGAATAAACTTTGAGAAATACTTCCATCCTGGCCAGGCATGCTAGACCAAGATCATACAGACAAGAGTCATGTTATATTCATTCTGACTCTCTATTGAAGAATTGGGTTCACAAAATTTTATAGCAACCAAAACCCAAAGATAACATCTTTGAGAGGAAAAGTGAATGTCAGCTCACTACCAAATGAAAGCTCGTGAAGATGGATATAAAATCAAATAGGCATTTTCACCCTGGTATTGGTCTTACCTATATTACCTATATCTTATCTGCCAGAAAATTCTGAATCTGACCACTCCTTGCACCCAACCTGGTCCAGATCTTCCTAACTCCTGTCTCTTTTCCTACCCTGTCACCCCCTGGGTTGATTTTCATCAGAGAAATTGGAGTAGTCCTGCTACAGGTGGTCTGATTTCAGTATTCCACTAGTCACCTTATAGGTTTGCTTCTTGCCCACAGTGGAAGACAGAGTTCTTCTGATGGCCCTGGAGGTCTTACCTCACATTTACCTCTCTGTCCTCATTCATTACCATGGTCTTACCTGCCTCCTGACCCCAGTTAAGCAGGCTCTTACCAGCACACCTTGACCGCAGGCCTTTGTATCTACTTCATTTCTAGCAGGAGTACTGTCCTCCAGATACTTGCCCAGCTGACTCCCTCACTTTCTACAACTCTTTCCTTAAATGTCACCTTCTCAATGATGCCTTCCATGACAGCCCTAAAACTCCAGCCCTCCAGGAGTGCCTGAGTGGCTCAGTCAGTTGAGGGTTCAACTCTTGATTTTGGCTTAGGTCAAGAACTCTGGGTCCTTGGATCATGCCAGGCATCAGGCTCTGCCCACAGCAGGGAGACGGCTTCTCTGACCCTCTGCTCATGTTCTCTCTGTCTTTCTTTCTCTCTCTCAAATAAATAAATGAATAAATAAATAAATATTCAAATAAATCAATAAATAAAAATAAAATTATAATCCTCTAGCCACCCTATTTTCTTTTTTTCAATTGTTTTTCTCAATATGAGCTTCATGAAGGCAAATATTTGTGTGTGTGTGTGAGAGAATGAGTAAAAATACTTTTGCTCATTGCTATTCTCCCATTACCATAGTTAGAGCTCAATAAACATTTTTTTGAGTGAACACATTTTTTATTGTGTTAATCACCATACAGTATATCATTAGTTTTGATGTAGTGTTCCATGATTCATTGTTAACATATAATGCCCAGTGCTCCATACAATCCATGCCCTCCTAAATACCCATTGCCAGGCTTACCCATCCCCCCACCACCCTCCCTTATAAAACTCTCTGTTTGTTTCCCAGAGTCCATAGTCTTTCATGGTTCATCTCGCACTCCGATTTCTCCCCCTTCATTTTTCCCTTCTCCTGATGTCCTCTATGCTATTCCTTATGTTCCACAAATAACTGAAACCATATAATAATTGACTTTCTCTGTTTGACTTATTTTGTGCTGGAGGAGATTATGCTAAATGAAATAAGTTGAATGAACACATTAATATGGTTTGGATTACAAAAATTCTTTCCATCTTATTACATTATCACACTATTACACTACTCACCCATTCATTCACTCATTCATTCATTCATTTGCAAAAAGTGAGCATTTATTATGTATCTGATACTCTGGTTCTCTAATGATAAGTAAAACAGACATATCCTTAATAATATTTAGGTGTCATGTAAATTGAAATATATAGTTTCTCTTTGTAAGTTTTTTGGTTGTGTACACTAACAACACCAATAAATTTTGCTTCAGATAAAAGTAGAGCTAATATTGATAGGGTCTAACCTTCTTGTCATGCAATTTGCTAGGTGCTTTACATGCATTCTCCAATTTAATCCTCTCAAAACCCTATAAAATATCTAATATTTCAGCTCTTAGGTTGGAGGTTTGTGCTTGCTGACCTCTGATAGTTGAAAAGGCTGAATCACAAAAACAAGTGATTACTCTACAGTATCTCAGAGTTCTGAGTGGTAGAACCCAGAATTATATTATCTATATCCAAAAGTCAAAATGCTTCTTTTTTTCTCTCCTTTATTTGTATTCTGGATATTTTTGAAATATTTATTGATGTTCACTGCTCCTAAAGAGTCATCCAGATATATCTTTCTAAACTGTGGCTATCTTAGACCAACAAGAGAGAAAACACCATTGACTTCCTAGGACTTATATTATCCTGAGAGTTAGACCAAATTAACAACAACAAATAAGTTAACAAAGGGATGAGTGAATATATAAGAAACTGGAACGGTGAGATATGGTAGAGTGACCCAGGGATGGCTTTAGATTAGATGGTTTGAAAAGTATGTCTGAGAAGGTGACCTTTAACTTGATATTCAAAGACCAAAAGGAGCTGAATGTGTTTCCAGAAAGGACTTTGCTGGCATGAAGTTCCTAATGCAGGAATAAACTGAACCTGTGTGAAAGGCAGGACAACACCAGTATAGCTAGAAGTGAGTGGCTGAGTAAACGAGTGGTCAGAAATAAAAGTGGAAAGATGGGCAGGGACCAGTCCAGGCCAGAGACCTCTCTGAAGATCCTCAAGGAGTTTGGACTTCATCGCAGGTGTCCCTAATAGATTTTACAGAAGAAGAAGCAGGGAAACCAACCAGGAGACCACTGCCATAACTCATGAGAGATAAGGTGGCTGGTCCAGAATGGAATGAGATAAATGGAGATGGGGACAAGGTAAGTATGTTTTGCAGATTAGTCTATAGGTCAGGTAGGGAGAATGCTAGTTGGGGCTGAGGGAAACAAGATGAGTCAAGGGCAGCTTCTGGGTTTGAGGCTTGAACTTGCTAGGTGGCAGGTGGCATCCTTCCTATGATGGAAATATGGATAGCTGAAAGGTTTGGGGCCAGAAAGGGAACTCTAGAGTTCAGTTTGGGGCATGGTAGGTTTAATACCCACTAGCCCTCTGTGCCCAATATATTCCATTTGACCCTCTCAATAATAGTCATTATATCCACTAGTTTCCTTTTTTAAAAAATATTTGTGTGTGTGTGTGTGAGAGAGAGAATGAGTGGGAGGGGCAGAGGGAGAGGAAGGGAGAATGTTAAGAAGACTCTGTGCTTAATGCAGAGCCCAA